>CAMZMU010000071.1:14351260-14609520 GCA_947311845.1 Poa pratensis
CCCCCCCCCCCCCCCCCCCCCCCCCCCCCCCCCCCCCCCCCCCCCCCCCCCCCCCCCCCCCCCCCCCAAAAAGTGTGTTTACTAACCCTAGTTTAATTTTGTATCCTTTTCTTTGATTCAGGTTCTCAACCGTAATGTTGGAGTAACATGTCACCTTGAATCCTATAGGTTCAGATAAGTACATGAATTTGGATTAAAAAATTGACACCACAAAAATAAATTGTAGCAAGAGTTTGAGCCGAATAGAAACTTTTAGTTCAGAACAGAGCACAAGAAATTCCTTTAAAAGTATTCTTAAGAATTCCAATCCTATGTACCAAAATATATGCATAGGAAAATTTGTAAGGATCCAAATCCTTGGAAAAAAACTGTGAAATTCCTTTTGAACCAACAAAGCATATATGCTCCAATCTTAGACGGTCGATCCATTCAAACATTTTTGATCTTGTAATATAAATTCCCATTGCTCTAAAACCCTAAATAATTGCACATGAAGAGGTCAACGTTACGTTCGTCCACCCATCCTAAGTTAAAACAATTTTGACCCCCAACTCATTATCTCAACACCCTCTATCACCATAAAAGACTTACCATCAAATTCATATGGTTTTATTCTCAAGCATGCCCTGTTCTCATTTGACGACCGACAAAAACCATACTCTTTTCATGAAAAAAGGAACGTGTCATATTTTCTTGGCTGCAAGGCAAAAGATTTTAGCTGTGAAACCCGTAGGAAAAATGTACAGATCCTTATGTCACACCGGCTTCCAGTTCTAAAATTAACTAAATTTATAAAAAACCTAATTTTTTAACTGAAAATGCATCATTCTAATTTCCTCCTTTTAAGAAAAAGTTAGCAAATGATCATGTCATTTTACGACTTTTTCCATGGATATGTTTGAGCTCACCATGCATATATTTTTTGAGAGACCTTAGAACTACGCCCATTGCTACGATCTAAAAAGTGTGTGCACAAACTTGTAGCACCGGAAGAGATTTTATGCTTAGGAAACAGAAGCTTTCATAACCTCCAGCCTATCTGCATATATAGCCCAAATTTATCGTGAAATCTGGGCATGCACCGGTCCGGTTGTCCTGTGGGATTTTGGCGTGTACGCGCTTCAGAGATGCGTGCGCACGCTGTGACATGGCCGCGGCCGAGAAGAGCCGAAACCGCTGACGCGCGCGCGGCTTACGAAACCATCGCGGCCGCGCGTGGATCGATCGATAGATTGCGATGCGAGGAGCCGTGCCAATTCGAAACATCTTCTTCCACGGCCCCGTGCAGGATAGCTAAGATAGGGTGTCGCCAAACCCGGCCATGAGCTAGCTAGGCCTGATATATATATGGTGACGAACTCGTGGGTTGACTATGGTGCGCGGGTTCATTCAGACTTCAGTAGCCGACGGTGGCCGCCGCCAAGAGACACCTCATGCTGCCGAATTAGCATTACGCACGAGTTAGCGTGAGAGATATACACATGACCATGTCTGTCTTTGTCCTATTGCTATCCAGATCACCGTGTTTTTGTTTGCCTCTCTCGGGGTTGCATTACACTCTTGCGGCGCAATGCTCTTAAATTCTGATAGGTGACAATCATTTTTCTTCTTCCTTCTTCCTTCTTCCCTGTTTTTCTTCCTTCTTTCGAGACAGAGGATTTTGTTTGCTTCAACAGTTTGAAAGAAGCGAGCAGTCAGTCATGCACGTGGAGCACACAAGAAGGCCGACGTTGAAAGTGCGCGCACCCTTTTAGTTTAGGGTGTGGACCATCTAGAAGGAATCTAGGCCCAGAATGTGATACAAGAGCGGGCCCATGAGAGGCCCGTGCGCTAGTGGGCCAACTGACTCTGATGCTAATCAGACAGGGTCGACTTCACTAGAACAGAATCAGACAGAGTCGACCGCCCTTGAGATTAATCAGACAGAGTCGGTCGAGAGATAAAATCAGACAAGAGTGCGACGTAAGATAGACATGGACTTGTTTTCAGCAAGCAAAACCCGACGGTTCAAGTCAAGGGCACTAGGATGGTACGCATGAATAACGGAGCAAAGGTCAGTCAGGCATCACTAGTGCTCATGCGTGTTTCGAGAGGTCAGTCAGGTATCACTAGCTAGTCATGCCCGGCCGGCTACCGCACGCGACCGAAAGAGATTTCGCAGCTAACGATGAAGACAACGAACACCATAACCTCACGCAGGCAAACCGGAAGATTTACCTTGTAGTTTGAAAATTTAAAAGAATCCTGACGATGAAATGGGGCAGTCTACTCTACCGGAATCCTCGCAGCAAGAAGCACCAAAACGATCTGAGGTCAATGGACAACGAACAAGCGCTTGAAATCACCCCGGGCCGGCACCGCGAATCCCACTCCGTTCTGAACTTTTTATGACAAACAGGAAACGACAGCGAGATGATAATGATACGTACGCTGAAGCGGTGAAGGGTGAAGCCGCTACGGGCCGGGATGGCCATGATTGAATGAAGAGCGAAGACACATGGTTCTTCTAGTAAAACGAGAGCAGAGAGAGAGAGTGCGGGCTCAGCGTGTGTACGTACCTCCTCGTCCAGCTCCGGCGCCGGACGGAGAGCCCACCGAGACGCCGGCGCGGGCACCGCCGCTCAGGTCAGCCAGGGAGACTGTTCACCGCGGCCGAGCTTCTGCAGCGAAACGTATATATGCATGGGTCCTGCTTTGGGGAGCTGTGGCGAAACGGGGGGCAGCACAGCGGCGCTGCTACTGAACTCCTTGGTAGCTGGAGGGAGACGCATGTGCGCGTTCTTTGTTTAATAGGAGTACTCCGGGGGCGGGGAGGGATGGCAACAGCTGCCGCTGGGTTTGCCGTGGCACGGTGGCGTTGGAAGTGTCGGGCGCGTCGGCACGTTGGCTTTTCCAGACCCATCGCTATCCTTCCGATCCGAGGGAACGGGTAGCTACCCAGCTAGCTGCTGCTTACTTCTACCCGGGGTTTTGTCAGTTTTTTTTTTAGCCTCAACTGAGGATACAAGTTAGATACACATCACACCCACGCACACCACACTCACACCACATCTATGCACCTAACAAGACCTACAACTTAATCCAAGCATGTCCTGAGAGACTTCCAAAGCCAAAACTCCAGGAACGGCGGGCACGTTGTCCTCTCCTGTGGCTCATGGACATGAGCGAGGCGCATCTGCGAAAAATTTCGAGAAAACTCCCGGTGAGACACCCAAGTGATCCCAAGGATCGAACTTGGGCGGGCTAGCTGGCCACTGCCATGCCCAGCCACTGCGCTATCAAGCGCGTCTCGGGTTTTGTCAGTTATGCCCACACGCAGAGGCATACGCAGGCAGCAAACAAAGCAAAGCCTCCCTCCCCGGCCTCGTTATATATATCCTTCTTGCCTTTTGGTTAGCTGCACACACCCAAAGCTGGCGTACACCGGCTTCTGAGTGGCGAGGCGTTAATACTCCCTCCGTTCTAAATTAGATTACTTTTCATTCATCCACATGTGGATTTACAAATATATGTACTCCCTCCGATCCATATTAATTGACTCAACTTTATCTAGATACGGATGTATCTAGTTAAGTGTTTAGACTAGATGCATCCGTATCTAGACAATGTTGAGACCATTAATATGGATCGGAGGGAGTAACATATCTAGATATATTTACATGTGGACAAATGTAAGTCATCTAATTTAAAACGGAGTGAGTAGTAGATGATCAAGGTTGGACACACCTACGATGTAGTTCAACTGTTTTAGAGAGCCCTGAATCTTGTTGGAACATTAGAACGAACATTGACTATACTTCAGTACTTCAGTGTAGTAGACATTACCAAAACTGTCTACCTTGCAGCTCATGCCGTACGAGTAAATGTAATGGCGTGGCCGTTCTTGCTCCACACGAACACGGAGCTAGCTAACATATCTGCATACTCAGACTCAGACTCAGACTCAGACTCAGACATGTCATGCATGTCTGTCAGCATGCATGAGTCGTCGTAGAGAAGATGAGTAGATAGGACCGAACGTTCAGGTTCAGGCGAGCGGAAGCCGACACGTGCAGGATACGTGCCTCCAAGGAGGAGGAGATATCGCCTCCTCCGCGCCTGGCCGCCTGCAGTAGCGCAGTTGCAGGTTCTCTGTGCCTATTCAACAGTGCAATGAAGAAGGGCTATGGGGTGACCGATATCAACGGACAAGGCACACAAAGCCACTCGCCTGTCGGAGCCGCGTCCACGATTGCCACGAGACGCCGATCGTTGCGCCCAAACATAAATACTCCCTCCGTTTAAAAATAATTGTCTCAACTTTGTCTAAAAGTGTATGTATCTATACATGATATATCTAATTTTGAGTAAACTTGAGACACTTATTTTAAGACGGAGTAAGTATTGTTCATTTTGTTTCAGATAGTGTCTGTTTAGGCTGTTTGGACAAAACATCTGGGTATCAAGCCATCAAGGGCACAAGATGTCAGGAATTCGTTAAGTTGAATATCGGTAGACTTTTTTTTAATGCTTTTCATGCTGGTAATTTGGATGTCCAAATATTGAATTATGGCATAATAACTCTGCTACCAAAGGTGGGTGGGGCTAATAAGATTACCTCCTGTTTCTCAAATAAAACGTATGTTTTTAATCAAAACTCAACATATTGTAACTTTAATCAATCTTATATACAAAAATATGAATATCTACAAGATTTAATAAATATACTATGAAAATATATTCTTTGTAGTGTCTATTGATATTAGTTTGACTAGCAAAATGCCCTTGTGTTGCTGCGGGCTACTCATTTTTTTCGACTGTAAACAAAATACACATGAAAATTCACATGATAGAAAGGATAGACATATAGCTTACAATAAAATTCGATTAAAACGTATTGTTCGACATCATATCAGAAATATGGTATCCGTTTGTAGATTTCAGAAGAGAAACTAATACAAGATCAGAAGAATGCATCTTTCTCCTAGAACTGTTTATCTATTTACATCTTCTTCCCACATATAACAATTCAGGATAAGAATTTTCACTAAAGAACAAAGCAGCTATATAAGTAGAAAAAAAAGCTTGTTGGTTGAAAAGATTTGACGATGGTTGAAAAGAATTGACGACTCATGCCAATGCCAATTATAAAATGTGAATCTGCATTTTTTTACAGAAAAACAGTAAGTGGCATGGCATAATCCAAGAGCCATACCTATATTGATTGGGAAAACCAGCATGGAGCACAGTAACACTGAAAAAATGAAACATGTGGTGTACTTCAACTTCTTTGCTTGGACTTTGACTGATCATCATTGCTCGTGACACAGATACGATATCAAGATTCCAGCAAACTTCGATATAGTTACACTGTAAATCCCCTAAGTATTTCCTTACACCAAAGTTATGTTGGACTGAAATTCGTAGTAGAGGAGCGCATGAAGAACCATATGCACACCTTCGAGTGGGATCTCAATGATATGCACGTGATAACCAAACAGAATTTATAGAGTTTCCAAAGTCTCTTCAGCAAGGTTTTTTCTCCTATAAATTACTGTAGAATATATGTAACACCTATACTGAAGAAAATCACATGGGATATTTGTGCAAGCATATACAGAACTGTAGTTAAAAACCGTCCTTTAACTAAGACATTTCCTCATTGGTGAAAACGCTAACTGCAGTTGTTTCTTACGACAAGCTATGAAAAGTTGGTACTATGCTAAATGTCTTCATAAACATCCACACCGGAGTACATAAGTGATGCTATTTTGGAACATATTGAACAGAGAGATACTACATTTTTAATAAAGTAGCGCATATTTCCTTGATACGGTTCAGAGCAGATTAGTAGTACACATCAGTTGCTGTGATTTGCATCAAAAGTATTATAAGGAAGCAGTACATGAGTTTGATTCCAGAAGAA
Source organism: Poa pratensis (assembly GCA_947311845.1). Classification (NCBI taxonomy): domain Eukaryota; kingdom Viridiplantae; phylum Streptophyta; class Magnoliopsida; order Poales; family Poaceae; genus Poa; species Poa pratensis. Next base: position 14,357,166 of record CAMZMU010000071.1, read on the forward strand.
ATGTACCTGAATCCTGCCAACGAAATCGAACACAGTCGGCATGGAATACTTGCCATGAAATCTGATAGTCACCCACACAGCGGCGATGCTCATGATCGGCAAAGGAGCCATAATGCTTTCCGGCGCATTGGCGCAATCTGTATGGTGCCCTCAGCGGCGATGCTCATGATCGGCAAAGGAGCCATAATGCTTTCCGGCGCATTGGCGCAATCTGTATGGTGCCCTCAGTATGGAGCCATAATGCTTTCCGGCGCATTGGCGCAATCTGTATGGCGCTGCAACGGGAAAACACAATTGTGAACCTTGTAAAAGATGGAGCAATATCATGAAACAAATCCTGCTTGTCCAATGTTAATCCATCAATCAATAACTACCTACAATTCTAGCACGCAAGTGTGGTAACTAAGAATCAAATCAATATTTGCTGGTAATATCTAAAACTGAAAAAAAATCAGGGTTTCAAAATTTTCAAGCAAAAAGATGCTAATCCTATACTGTAAAACGTTGGCAGCAAAGGTGAAGTTTTGATATTTGGAACTTCATATGACACTAAGAAAATAAGCATGGATGAATTAACTCAAATAATTTGACATAATCGTCTTCATTGCAGTTCAAAGGAGAATGTACCGTGCAAACTGTCAGTATGTCCTCGTTATCCATACAACTCTACTATTTCCCATCTCCCTATTTTTCTCATACTCTAACGTTTCAATAACAATGAATATTGGAAAGGAATATCTGAGATAACAACTTGAAGAGATAAAATGATCCCTTTTGTTTTGCATCTGGCGCTAGAATTAAGCGCTGCATACTAACATTCAGAAGAGTCCCAGGTACCGCACTACACAAAAATCCCAGTATTTTGCATCGCCATCATCTGCCAAACCTACTGATGTGCATACTGTTTACTTCTATCTTTAGATATCTTGATCAATCTTAGCTCTCTATCTGCTTAATGCTCCTACTACAACCGATCTTGATGAACGAAAGAAGTTTGTGCAGACCTACCTTACCTGAAGCTCATCTATCACTATAATTAAATTGTGAAACCTTGTTTGTTACACATGGTTGTGGAGCCAAACTTTAACCCAAGTGGTAGCACATGCCACCCTCAACGCTCTTGGTTCATTGCTTTTCCTGGCAAGAGCATGGCGCTAGCAATTTGTTAGTTTGTGCACTGTCCATGTAGCAACACATTACTGAATACAAGCAGAGCAGGCTGTGTTCCTTGCGAGAAATGCAGACAGATTGAACAATGAAGATGCAGATGCATTTTCCATGATAAGCAGAGCAGACTCTGATCCTTGCGTGGTCAGCTATGCAAACACAGGGAATAGCTATCACGTATATTAAAAAGAGATCACCAATGTCCAACAATAAAGAAAACTTCTACCTTTGCATCTCCATTATCCTGTGTCTCCACACTCCAGCCTATGAAAAAAGAAGGATAATTGTTCCTCCACTCGCCGAAGGCAAAGCACCCGATGCCGAAAAGGTCAAGGATCTGATGAGCAATTTCACGGGGTCAAAATAAATTAAGTTTCTCAGGTATCTGAAACCTATGATGGATCAGTTTGTACATACAGGGTCATCGCCGCCTCCTGCTCCTTTCCAACTACCACTCCTAGCCCTTCTCACGAATCTATGACCCGGGGAAACTGGTAGTACAACTTATGGTACTGAATCTTCCAGTGGACGTTGCAGTTGCAGGACGTGGAGAGGGGCTCGCACTGCTTTGGGCTGGGTAGCGCCATGTAGGTGGAAGGCGGGGCCGTGGGCTTGTGCGCAGCCGACGAGATCCGGCTCCAGCCGCCTCTGCGATGGGAACGAGGTCCGCTCGATCCTGTGCGCCTAGCTCGGGGAAGAATTGGCCCCCTTCCTGCCATGAATCGACGGCGGCGCCGGACAGGGACTCGAGGCTGTTCGTGAGGCGGCCTGGCCGGCGGCGGGGCAGGGGCGTGCTGGATCGGAACCACGCCTCCACCACCGATTCCAGCCGCCACGCCGCCCGATCCCCTCCAGCCGCCGCCGGATCGCGCTCTCCTCCCCGACTTTTCGCCTCCAGCCGCCGCCGGGATCGTGCTCTCCTCCCCGACTTCGCCTCCACCCGAGCAAGAAACCTGGACGGCGTGAGCCTCCTCTCCCCTCGGACTCGCTCGAGACGCCGCCGCCTTCCGAGAGACGATGGTTTTGTGACTGGATAGGGTTGAGGGGCTGAAACGCAAAACTGTCGATTTTGTGGACTGCGGGTTGATTCCCTGCTTTGCGAGGGGGCAAATTGCAAAATCGCTAACGTACCACCACCACGGTCGCTTATGGATATTATATAGTAGAGATATTCCAAACGTTTATATTTTGTCTATATGATTGGTCAAACTTATTATACACGTTGACTTGTGACTAAATTTATACGCCTTGTTTTCATTGATGGAGGGAGTATTTACAAGTTGATAACAAAAGTTTTGAAGTTGAGAATTGATCCTTTGCTAAGAAGCTTATTAATATTAATCAAAATGCCTTTATTAAAAATAAAAACATCATGGATGAGGTTTTATCTTTGCATGAGGTCAAACCACATACTCATGTGAAGAAACATGTGTTTTCCTAAAGTTAGATTTTGAAAAGGTGTACGATAAAGCCACTACTCACTTTGATCCCATTTAACTGTCGCCATTTGTGTTAGGAATTGTACGTGTTTAACTTCATTTTCCACGACACTTGAAAAGGACCGAGAGAGTAGAATTTTTATTAAATTGTCACGTGGCTAAGGTTTTGATCATCTGATGTGGGTGTGCTAATCATAGTGCTAAAGGGGTTAGGCAAGGAGACTCCTTATCGCCCACAATGTTTAATATTGCTATTGAAAGTCTGATGTCTCACTGTCATTAATGCTCAAAGTACTCCCTCCGTTCCACAATATAAGATATTTTAAATATAAGATGTTTTAGGTGTTTCAGATGTCGTCTAAATTCATACTAAAGGGGTAGACATATACACTAAAACGTGTCTAGATGCATTTGTATACATGTGAATGTGAAAAAGGCCCAAAACATTTTATATTGTGGAACGGAGGGAGTACTAGCTTAATTCCTGATATAATCCCTAATGGTGTAGCTATCATGCAATATGATGATGAATTGATGATATTGTCATGTGTATCAAACATGACCCCACCAACGCTACTAGTAAAAGATTTGGATGCCCGCATCATGTCCAGGTCAAACAACTAAAACAGTCTAGACGCGAGGGGAATGTTAAAATATACGCTCATCACTCTGTATGAGAGCATCTTCACCGGCACCCCTCAAAGCACCTTGAAAGGCCTATGTGGGGGAGGGGGGCACGGAAAACGGCCACACCGACACCCCCAAGTGTCCGGCCCGACCCAATTTCACCGAGAGGGACTTCAAACTTGGGGGTCTGCTCGGTGGCGCCGGACAATCTCCCGACAGGCAGAGCCCACATTTCATAGACATGAAAAATTGCATATATAGGAGAAGTGATTTCCATTTCAATTTAAAACACATTTTTACAGATATTTTTTTACATAAATAGAACGGCATTATACTACTCGCCGTCCTTTGAGTCGGCCTTCAGTGGTGGAGATCCTGGCTCGTCCGCCTCCGGCTCGGCCTCTGGAGTTGCCGGTACGTGTTCCGGTGCAGCCCCATGTGCGAGCCATGCGGGTTCTGCAACAGCCAAACGGGACAACCACGAGGACCAAGGTTCCCATGGGGACTAGGCCGGACGTGGTGGAGTTGCCGGCTCATCGTCCTCCTACTTCGTCGGCTCCTGCTCGGGCATCACGGGCTCCTTCTCCGGCAATAACATCGTGGGGACTGACATGGTGGAATTGGACGGCATCGAGGCGGGCGAGGGCAGGGTTAAAAATACCCCGAGTGACGCCGCGTCTCGCGAAGAGCGTTGAAGCGGCGGCGTGTCTCTCCAAGCGATGACCCCTCAGCTTCTGCTGCACTTATTGTGGGTTGCTTCGGCGACCGCGGTGTGACATGACGGCGTTGCGCGCCTATCACACACGCAACACATTAACGCTGGCAGCAGTCGACGCGACGGCGATTTGCCTTCCCCATGCTAGGCATTAACGCCCGCGGCACCGCCCCTCAGCTTGGGCGGGTGCCCGTGACGCCTATCCTGAAAGCCATCTTGGAGTTTGGGTGCGAGGTCCACAGCCGAAAGAAGAAGCTCCGGCTTTGGCTCGACCCCAAGTTCTACACCAGCAGCCCCTATTGGGCACATACTTACATGAGGAGTGAGAGGCGGCGCTCTACCGTTTCACCAATGAGCATCCACCGCCGAACTACGACGCCGAGTAGCGGACGAGGTTCTAATCAGAGTCCGGCCATATCATCGGGCCGTGTACGAGGCCGCCATGGCAGAAAATGTCCGGGCAGAAGCTGCAGATGCTGATAGCGAGGAGGCGCCGCCTCATATGGTTAGACGTTGTATGATTTAATTAGATTTGTATGAACAAATTTGAATAAAATTGATCTGTCTCAACTTTGGTTTTATTTTTGGGAGGTGCTCGTGTAGGCGTACAATTCTGCCGGCCCATCGAATGGGCTGCCACCTCGAGCCTCCACCATTTGTTTTGCTTTTCTTTAACAGAAGAAGAAACCATGTTCTTTCTGGGTGTCATCCACTCCACGCGGCGCTTGCGAGCGACCGAGTCCAACACGGCCAACTCCGATCGGTCCAGGTTAATGATGGCATGCGCCTCAAAATGGCGACGGATCGAAGCCATGCACTGCATGCGCGCTTCCTCTGTCATCTATCTAAAGAAAAAGTTTTATTTTGTTCTTGACACGTACGTCCGGCGTGTACGTGGTGTTGTAACGAACATTTCTCCAGGGGCCGGCGCTTGGTCTGGTCGTGCTGGCTGCTTCTTTTGACGAGGTCCGGCCATGACGGCACCATGCATCTTCTTCTCGAGTACGTTAAAGCTGCACTCCCCCTATGTCGGCGTAAGTGTTTTCTCCAGGGTTTCGGCCGATCTTGCTTGCAGATCACGAGGTTTGGCTGATGATTAGAGGGAACTATTTTTGGCTAGTTCATGAGGTGGCCAGAACCAACTTGTATTTGATAGATTGTGTTTCATGCTACTACTTTTGATTTGTATATTTTATTGATTTACAATTTTAACTCTATTAGTTCAGCCAATCTCTTTGGTTAAAAATGTGAGCACATGTCTGCTCAGTTGGAAAAGTCTCCTGACAGATATCGATTTGCACAGAAAATGACATCACAGTTCTAAGTTTTAATGAAATGGTAACAAAATGGGGCAAATACAAAATAGTGAAGACATCAGGTCATTCCTGATTATTTTTTGACACATTATGTGTTGCAGTAGACCATATTACCACCGATTTTGACCGTCACTTAAATGAGCTATCTTCATAATTGTTTCTGAATTTATCTTGTCTTGGTTATTTATGTAGAACGTTTTCCTTTTGCAACTTGTTTGGCATTTAATAAAATTTATCACACGGTTTTTTTGTTTGAAAAAATATCAAAGCGTTTCCTTTGCTATAGCCGGAATCAGGTTGAGATGTCGAACCGGTGACTCTACTATATCAATGAACCAAAGCAAAGTGATATCGTAAGATCAATCAGACGTTTACATTTCTACTGTACTTGTTCTTATACCGATTTCTTTATATAGAGCATGTTTTAAGTGCGAGAAATCAATCCAACTCGTCGAGCACGAAATCTGCATTTAATTAATTTGTGCTTGAAGCCACTTGGAGTAAATTTTGACGATATTTATAAATTAACTAATTTGAACAACTTAAACTTGCATATTTATGTTCAAAAAAATAGGTTAAACAAATTTTACATCATACCATGGGGGGTGGGGGCGATTGGACATTGGACATAGGGTTTGAACTAAATCTTTGATTCCCCTTGTTAGTGCAACACCTAAGCAATTACACCGAATTTGTTGCCATCTCGCCCTACTAGTAGCCCGACTCAAACCCTCAAAGGTATGTGGCCAAGGTGGGATCCTGCCCTGCCATAGGGTGTCATCGAGCTGCCTCCGTTTATGCCTAGATGTGTTGGTGACCATGTCACCGATCAAGCCTTGTAGACACAATGCATGTGTCAGTTGAGGAATAAGCGTTCTCGCCTGCACCTGATTTGCCACCCAACAACATGGGTAGGAACCTCTGATTTGTCATCACATTTCATGGAGACACTTGGAGAAAATGACATGGAGAACAAATCTCCCACACTCGCGGAATGACATGTGGTGTGTTACTTCGCCGCCAATGGCAAAGGCCAATGGTGGTGCTGCAAAATCATCTTTTATGTGCTCTATTCATTTTGTGTAAAAATTGCATGATATAATACCCAATCATATAAATTACTACTATTTTCTCAGATTTATTGGAAACACGAAGAACACTTTTTTCTAAGAGTTTGGAGGTGAGCCCGTGCTTACCTCCATTGTTATATCTACACATTGGTTGTGTGCATCGGTTGATACAAAAAACAACAAGACCGGAGGGGGGGACTCCACCCCGGCTTTGTCATTAAGGTAGAAGTGAGGACTCGAACCCGGGACCTGGCCCTTATGCGCATATGCACGGCTACCACTAGTCCACGGTTGATACAGAAGCCGGGTTATACAGTCGTTCGAAAAAAATGTCCCAAACAAATCCAAAACAGGAAGGGCCAGTCCGCCGTACAATGTATACGTGAGAACGCAGACCATTCCGTCCTCTGTTTCTCTTCACAGTACACGTTTAACGCACGGCGCCAGGGACCATCCAAGCCTCCAAACCCAAACTCCAGGCACCCCGCAATCGCCTGTACACCGCCGCTAGCTCATGCACACGCACACGATCGAACAGCTCCAGCAGCAGCCCACGTACGCACATTCACACGCCCTCTCCCGATCTCATCTGCCTATAACTCGATCGACCGTGTGTGAAAGCCTCCGGGAGCGTCAACACCCAGCAGTGCCGCACACACAAACGTAAAGCCGTCTCAGAGACAAGGTAGCAATGGCATCAGGCGTGTGCATATAAAATGGCCCCAGGTATCCATTTCGTTTTCCCCAAGATCGATCGTGACCTATTCGCACCTTGACATTCAGGGCGCCATTCTCGATCGTCTTCATTCCTCACCTGTTCTCCTTCCCCCACGCCCCACCAAACCCCGAGAGATCAAGAAAGCTATATATACGCCCTGTATCTACCCTGCAAAACGAGATCTGCAGTAGAGTATTTATATACCGCAAGGATCCAGATGGGGCTGCGGACCTGCAGCGCCATGGAAGGCGAGCTCGCCGTCGCCTCGCCTTTCTTCCAGTGGCTCAAGTCGCCGGCGCCATCGTCGTCTTCCTCGTCCTCGTCCTCGACGCATCAAGAAGCGTCTGAGGAGGATGGCCGCAGCATGACATGTTTGCCCCTTCTCCGCATGCTCGAGGAAGGGAAGAGTGGCGATCACGAGCGCCATGCGGTCAAGGAAGAGATCGTGAGCAGCGCGGCCGGGGTGCTGGGCTCGGCGTGGATCTGAACATCGGCTTGCCGGTTGGTGGATCTTGCAGTGACGCCACCGTGGAAGAGGAGGAGAAGATGGAGGAGGAAGAAGACGACGTTGAAGACGAGGACGAGGAAGTGGAGGGGGAGATGGATGAGTGGAAGCCTGCTGCTCATGGTGGTTGCAAGGTCGAGGGAGAGGAACATGGCGAGGCGGTGGTTTCGGCGGAAGGATCAAACAGCGTCAGCATGGGCGAATTTGGCGTGGCCGGAGCGGAGAGCGGTGCCGCGATGAGCTGCCAGTACTGGATCCCGACACCGGCGCAGATCCTCGTCGGCCCGGTGCAGTTTGTCTGCCATGTCTGTAACAAAAACTTCAACAGATACAACAACATGCAGGTAAATGATTTTGCTTGGCCTATGATCAGTGATTCAGTATATAACTTGCATGCTTAGTAATTGTGTGTTCTCCTTTCGTTTATGCCACGATCTCATTATTTTTTTGTGCTGATCTTGGACACGCAAAAGAAGGAGCTGATCTAGTTGTTGCTTAATTAGGCGATTACTTCATTATCAGGAATCACCAAATTTACCATAGTTCTAGAAAAAATGTTTTCGTTGCCTCTGTCCAAATCTTGACCAAACTCATGACACAATTCGTTCAAAATTCAAACACATCAACTAACCGAAGGCTCCTCTCGTCTCATCGTCCTGCGAGGCTCCGAAGGCAACAGCCAACAGCATCACGAAGTCCGAGGTTTCTCCGACAACTAGGTCAAAGACCCCCACGGTAGATCACTATGAACCTAGGATTCCACTGTAGTACCAGACCGCCGCCGTGCTTTACCAACACAGTAGCTAAGGTCTGCTACTGATCTCTCCGTCGAAGTTGAGCTTGATCTATCCCACAACGGCCACTTTCCCAAAGGCATCGCAGGGTGTTTGGCGGACTGGGACCCGGAGCTCCGAACTCGTGTAGGAGCTCCAAACTACTAACATGTTATGTATGTCAATTTGTTCCGAAAAGAACGCATATGTATGGGCCACATGATCGTGATCACTGTGCTTTACGCCCTCCGGGGTACATAGTATCTTTCCATAAAGAACAACTCGATCTGAAACCCAACCTCGTGTATATACGGCCGTGTGGTGTGGAGCCGCCAAAACTTGACATTTAGGATCTCTTTGAGTGCATTTCATGCAAACAATCATTACAACAAGGAAGATTAACACACTAGTGATCACGAAAACGTAAATACTTTTACTAATCCATTGTGTGCATGCATGACATGGTGGGTTGATGATGCAGATGCACATGTGGGGCCATGGCCGGGAGTACCGGAAGGGCCCGGAGTCGCTCAAGGGCACGCAGACGGTGGCGCTGCTGAAGCTGCCGTGCTACTGCTGCGCCGCCGGGTGCGGAACAACGTGGCCCACCCACGGGCGCGGCCGCTCAAGGACTTCCGCACCCTGCAGACGCACTACAAGCGCAAGCACGGCGCCAGGCCCTTCCGCTGCCGCCGCTGCGCCAAGCCCTTCGCCGTCAAGGGCGACTGGCGCACGCACGAGAAGAACTGCGGCAAGCGCTGGTTCTGCGCCTGCGGCTCCGACTTCAAGCACAAGCGCTCCCTCAACGACCACGTACGCTCATTCGGCGGCCAACACTTCCCCGTCGTCGTCGAGGGCGCCACCGCCGTGGACCGCTCATAAGCTTCCAACGCTGAGGTCGCGCGATGCGGGCTAGCTCATGATCGTTTTACTGATTATATGCAGGCTGGTATCTGCATGCATGCAGGCATGGATGAGTCCATGCATGAGGATTCTAGAAGATTCAAGAGGAGAAGTAATTAGTAGAGCAATAAAGGTGGCCCTCGATCGGTTGCTAAGAGCTGTGAAGTAGCTGAATTTTCTTCCCTTCCACCGGAGTGGGAGCTGCATGCAGTACTAGGCTGCCAATGCAGCTTTGTAATGGAGAAAATTTATCAGCTTCACAAGCTAACTAAACCGGTAAATATGGGACCTTGTACTATATTGTCTAGCATTTCATATATATGAGAGACTGATCAATTACTGAAGGGTTTATTAACTGTTGTGATACATATACTTCGATTGGCTACTTTAAGTTCAGGATACTGATCATCTTTTTATATCAATTTACACCAATGGAACGATTGTAAATAGGAGCTCCTTTTCGTTCAGATATATTATTCGTAATTTTATTGTCCAGATTCAAGCTTTGACCATATATTTATTTTGCTTGTTAATACTTAATCCAACAATGTAAATTTTGTTGTCACATAATACAAACATTATTAGACGATTAAACGTTGGTCACATCTTGAACTTAGCCACTCAGAATATGCCTTCCATTTCTGGAGAAGTAAAGTATGTTTCTATATAAATGATGTTACTTTCATAATTTCACACATAAAGTATAATGTCAATAAAAATGACATAGGAAACTCATAATTATCAACATAGAGGGGTTCAGTTAATTTATGCATTTAAACCAAATACATATTAAACATTCCACCATTCCGATTTTTACATATTTGGTGATGGAAAAGCAAATTGGGTACTATTTTAGTAAATTTACGGTTGTTTATTGTGGGTTGCAATTTTTACTCGCACCTGCATTGGTAGAGAATGTATATTTATATATTTTAGCTCTTTAGTGTCATCTATAGTATTTAATGCTTTCACAAGTGAATTTTTTTTGATGATTAAATTAAGTTAATGAGCATATGACAAAGTGGGGAGATCTACCATAATGGAGAAGAAAGAATATCCTTAAACAAAGGAATAACTTTGGAGTTTAATAAAAGTGTCCTTTATCGAGACAAAAATCACTCTCTTGTTTCACACTTACAAGGAATAAAAGATCTATGTGTGAAGTAATATTTGGTTTTATGTCTTATTATTTTGCCCTTATAAATGAGTTCTAGGTTCGATTTACTATTCTGCTAACAAATTGCTACATTCAACATATAAGGTCATGCAGTTGAAAAAAAAAGTAGAACTTATTGGTTTCTACTAGTCACTAGTTAGTATAAAGATGAAGCTTCATTTTAACAGCAGGACAGTGTTTAAGCTTAGCTAGGAATGCACCTATCTATACAAAACAGCATCGAGGATTCAACACAAATTGCAGTTTAAAAAGGAGGTGTAGACACCTTTTGTTTGAGCTGAAGATACAGACGTCTTGACTACAACTAGTAAGGGAAGTACAATGTTTTTTGGGGAGGCTAAGGTGAATAATGATTAATACAATTTATATTTAACTTTTATACTTCTAGGGGTCTTATTTCTAGCATGTTATATTATTACAAGTATATATTTTTTGTTTGATCGCATAGTTTAACCACATAACTTGCAATATTACAGAATAATAGTTGGTATGTTTTTTATTTATACTGAATTCATTGAAAGATACTAAACTATATTTTGTAACAAAGCTTATTTTCGAACTATTTTTCTACAATGTACAATCTAAATAATTTACAACTATTTATGGTAAAAAGAATCGGTCTAACAAATGTCTCGATAGCGGTTTCTAGTGTATAATTAAGTAAGCAACTTTATATAAACTTGTAACGTATAAACTGAACTAATGACACTACATTTTCATGATCAAAATTGTCTAGCAAGTCAAAAATTTACAAAGTGTGTATGCCTCGTACTAGGTTTTTTTTTTTGAAATATCGGTATTGAAACACCATTGATTAGAATGTTCACATTAAGAAGAGTAGTGTGGATTCTACTATTTTGCACATGAAAATTGTACTATTTGATATGCTCTTGTGGAATGAGCTTGTTAACATCCGATGTACACAAGTGCCCAGCCAGTTTATGAAATGATTTTTATGGACGGAATTAAATATGAGATCTGGTTATGTAGATTTTCGTAAAACTTACATAACTCACCGGAAAGAGAATATCATGGTAACTAAACTTTTTATCGCCGGTTTCATTGGTGTTGGTACGTCCGAAGAGTCCCGTGGTGTGTATTTGTTTCCGCAAATTATGTTAAGAACTCACTCCATTCCAAAATGTAAGATACACATGATTCTTTATCCTCTTTAATCCTACCAATAATAATACCAAACTGTATGGATTAAGCTTGTACTTTGTCTTGTGGAATACTTTTTTATATGTACTTATACTATTTTTTAGACATATTATAATTGAAATCTTAGTCAAATTTGCACTTCGTTGACTAGAAAGTTATAAAGCTTTACATGGGAGAAATGAATAATATCATACGGATCGCTATCTATTTTAACATTTTGGGTCATTCTCAGGCCCCGAGGCCCGAGCGGTCGTCCTTCTTGTCCGGCCTAGGGACCTGCCCTGCCAATTGTATTTACTTAGTACAATAGTGAAGGTAGTTAGCTAGGAATACATGCATGATCTATATACGTGGAGCATCGAGAGCATGCAGTTCAAAATGGTCATCTCTCCTTAAGTTCATGCACGCTTTCCATGGCAGTAGCTAGCGCGACTAAGAATTTCAACATTCTCCCGGAGACAGACTCAGGCAAAGTCAAAGTGGCCAAAACAACGGACGACGACGCACGCGCAACTACCGCCTAGCGAGACTGATCAACGTCAGCTGACACGAACAAAAACACAAAGTTTAGCTAGCCTCGACAAGGGTCGCGGCCTAGGTAGATTAGCTACCTAGATCGATGAAGTGTACGCACCACCTGGAGATAATTATGGCACAAATTGGCTTTATCAGGTCTGGTATATGCTTTCCTTGGCCACATTTCCAAAGCACTGATCGGAGTATGAACCTTTTCGACCAAGTCCAACTTCGTGGCGCCCCTGGACCGCAACCCGGGTCACACTACTGGCTACCACCTTATATAATTCCTCGTCTCCAGCCTTCACTTGGTGTGAGTGCTTTGGTATGCGAGAAAAAAGTGATATTGATCGCGCAAGTAAAGGTTTTCAGGTGTAAAAACATGCTAGTGCGCTGGCTTGACCAGGAGAAAATGTGGGCAGGTAAACGAACTAGTCCGTGCGCGTGTTTTTACTCGATCCATTGGACAGTGGTATCCCTGTCATATATATTTTTTAAGCGCAGAAAAGGATTTGAACGAATTGGATGGGACACTAAATATTTTCACCTCAAGGCTAGTGGCAAGAAAAGGAGAGATACATTTCAGTTTTGCAATACGATGGGGATGAAGTGCAGGGAGATGGGACTTTGAATAAGCACGCGGCTGGTTTTTTACAAGAAAAGAGATATTGATCGCGCAAATAAAGGTTTCAGGTGTAAAACTATGTTAGTGCGCTAGCTTGACTCGGAGAAAATGTGGGCAGGTTAACTATCTGGTCTGTGTGCGTGTTTTTACTCGATCCACAGAATCGTCGTATCGACTGTCATAGTATATGTTTTTTAGTGAATTTCACTTTTTTACTCTCTAATTCTGAATTTGTGAGACTAAGTACCCCATCTGCTGAAAAAGTGTTTAGATTAGTCATTTTAGAAACTATGGACCTTTTTTTCTATGCATATCCATTAGGAAAGTTGTGTGGTGATGATTGAGTCTCAAAAATATTAGAATAACAGCAAGAAACTGAACATGATCGTTAATGATGCCCTCCGAGTTTTACATATTTTGACTTAAGCACGCGACTGATTTCTTACAAGGATAGAGATATTGATCGCGCAAATAAAGGTTTCAGGTGTAAAAATATGTTAGTGCGCTAGCTTGACTCGGAGAAAATGTGGGCAAGTAAACTAACTGGTCTGTGTGCGTGTTTTTACTCGATCTATAGAATCGTCGTATCGTATGTCATAGTGTTTTTTTTTGGAGTGAAGTCCACTTTGTTACTCTGGAATTCTGAATTTGTGACAATAAGTACCCCATCTGCTGATAAAGTGTTTAGATTAGTCATTTTAGAAACTATGTACCCTTTTTTCTATGCATATCCATTAGGCAAGTTGTGTGGTGATGATTGAGTCTCAAAGATAGTAGAATAATAACAAGGAATTGAACAGATGGTGATGAGAACTGTACATGATCCTCAGTGATGCCCTCTGAGTTTTACATATTTTAACTTAACGCATAGGCCTAACATGTCATTCTATTATAGTGAAACATGCAGAATGATAAATAAGATATATTGTATTCAAATTTTTATATAAGGAAGTTCTATGGTTATGTTTCACTAAAAGCGGTAATAATTGTCGTAGAGGCACAATTGTGGGGTTAAAAGTGAAATTCTAATAGTGTTGCGCTTTCATTAATGAAAAGATGTAAAGAAAACTTGGAAAACAAAAATAGTGGCAACAAAAGTCTTTTCTCCTTGCATTAAGGAACTCAATTGTTTTGCGCCCGCGGGTCACTAGCTAACAGGACGCTTGTTTGTTGAATCGAGCGACATGGACCACCAGAAAGTCTATGTATGATGAAAACTCTTTCATTCCGTTTCACATAAAACTAGCATGCCAAAAGATACAAGTGCCTCCCAAGAAGGTTTGTACTCCCTCCATTCCAATGAACACGACTGTTATTGTCGAGTGTTACACTCAGCAAAGGACTTGTAGCTAAAATGGTTTTTCATCGAGGTTTTATCAGATGCTCGGTTAAACAGACAGAACAACGACAGAGATGACGGTGCCACGTGACACGGTGGTTTGCTGAGTGTCGTCAGACAGAAGACACTCGGCAAAGCTACGTGGCACCCAATGTCGCACTGGTTTCGTGCCACAGCCTATTTTCCTAGTGTAAGACTGGACAAAGCTAGGGTGACACAACTTATTAATTATTTATTTTTGCAATAATTGTTACAGCTCAAACAATCCAAATATCAAAACGGTTCACAATACACAAACATAACATACAAAGAAAATGATCCAGATCAGCAATATGATCGCACTTATTTTCAAATCACACATAGATCGCTGCAAAGAAGTCAGGAGGGGTCGAGGGAGTGGCGACGTCAACAGCGCTGGAGGAAACCATCGGGGTCGGGACCTGCGGCTGGAGCTGGAACGATCGCATGCCGTGTGTACAAGTAGCTGCCGTCAAGCTAACTCGATCGTGGACGGGTTGAGGAACGTCAACAAAGGCGGCAAACGATGGACACGATGCGCGCATATACTGTACGTGCAAGCGTGAGGTGGAACAAAATGCCAGAGGGCCTGTCGGTTTGTCCGATTCGCCGATTCGGTCGCGGCCCGATCGAGCAGAAGCTATGGACACAGCAAGGAGACATGACACGATCGGCGCCGCGCGTTCGTGTGGGCCTGCAGGACACCGCCGGCGACGACCGGGGGGGGGGGGGGGGGGGGGGGGGGGGGTGGGAACGATGACCGCGCGCGTCTGCGTATTGGGCCAGCCGGCTGATGGTTCATGTCCCCTGAATATATAGCTCGGATTAAGTTAACGTCAGCACGACGTTTTGTCCAGCAGTTGCATTGTTCACATGAATACATGATGCAGGCGGATTAAAGGGACATCACACCACATCATCATTTTTTTTCGAACCATGCACATCGTCTTCGTGAACAACATATGTGTTACTGCTCGAATCTGTACATTTTTCTCGTTTGTCTGCCATGCATGCGTCACCCTGCTTGTCCAACCTTCACTTGTTGTCTCCATCAGATAGGAGCACTCTAACTTGCCTCTGGTAAGATGGTTATGAGGGTGGTTGTACCCCAGCCCACCAGAGTTCAATTTCTAGATTTGACATTGGTGTTTCTCATTTAGGCGGAATATTATTCAGTGGGAGACGACGTTCCCGTCGACAGCGAGCCGTCTGTGGTGACTTCGTCAATCTCAAAACCCAACCGCCGGCTCAGTCTTTCGGAGGTGCTCATAGGGATAGGGTGTGCGTGCGTGCGTTCATAGGGGTGAGTGTGTGCACGTGTATGTGAGCGTCTGCGTTGTACTTTGTTTCGAAGACTGATTTCCTGGCCGGCGAAGCATGCGGTCATTTGAATTTGCGCGTTATGAAAGAAAAAAACAGAGATAAATAACTAATCGCGGATCACCAAGGAGTACATATTCTCCCCCCGACGATCATCTGCGTTTTTTTTTTAGAAACTATGGGATCATCAGCGTTTTATATGAACCACAAACGACCCTCTACTGCCTTGCTTTTCACGTAGTACGAAAGTTGCAGGTGTTATATTAACACCACGCAGACATACTAGTCATAGCTCTACCCTATCGAGTGTTTCTTTGTGATGTTCGAGTGCGAGAGGGTGTGGTGGTTGTGTGTTGGGACAGTTTGTCGGGTTGTCTATGTGGTTGTGGTTAGAGCCTGGATCTAGTTGTTTTTGAGGTTGTGTGGGCTTCGTCCGTGGGGTTGTGTTGTTGTATGGTTTTCGCCAGGTTTCTTCCGATAATAAACCGGGCACCTTCTGCTTAATAAATGAATAAGGCAAAGCTTTTGCCTTTGGTTTCAAAAAAAAAAAAAGCTCTACCCTATTCAGCCTTGCTTGAATTAGCAATCCAACAGAAGATATTGCGGTCAAGAGATCCACCGACCGGGAAGCGAACAAGCGTGCATTCTCCCCTTGCAATACTTATACTAAAACCATGCTAATGCTAAAGCGTGCGTTATCCTGACCAAAGCGTGATTCGCGACACAGACATATGTGATTTGCGGCAGCTGCAAGGAAGAGGTTGAACAAAGTAAACTAACATTAGATTATGTGCAACGGTCATGTCATGCAGATCACCGAATTATTAGTGAACTCGACGTTCGGTTTTATAAATTTTTAGCCTGTTCGCACTAATGGACATGCAGACAGTAAAGAGGCCGTTGTACTGTATTATCCAAAATCTTCAGACAAAGGAATAAAGCCTTGTGGGCTTGACCGCTAATTTGGCTGTCAGCCTGTGACCGTTTAATAAGAAGAGAAGAAAGTAATCCTGTATTGTTTTCTGCTCATACAGTTGAGATTTCCGCCGCATTCTAATTTCAGCAGCGGATCCAACAGCATCGCAATCACATTTCGAGAGAAGCATGAAATTTGTGAGTCATTATCCTGACGGAAGCATGAATTGGCCCAGCAAGCAGTATCTACATTTGTCATCTGAAATTCTGAAAGACTGTTGATCAGCTAAAGTCTAGACTGTAGAGTTTTCCGTGGCTTGTTGCGTCCGTGTCACATTTCAAAGAATGTGCAAGTCTGAAATGACAGTAGTCGGCCGGCAGCGTGAGAACTAGAGAAGAAGTTGCGGCAAGATGACAGACATGTAGGAATTTGTGTCTTGCAGCATTTTATTTGTACATTACATTCTCCGGAATTAAACTTCATGTGGAAGTATCATGGAAATAACAGGGAACTAATGATGTGGAATTGTACTTAAGGAAATATACTTAAGGAAACCGGTACGTCTATACTGGAATACAGTGTATGTGAATATGCTGAAATTATACCCGGGACAGTATAGAGTGGAAAGCCAGGTTGTTCATATGTTGGCTATATGAATTGATTAAAGCATGCGAATTTGAATTATTCAAATTCGGCACGTGACTCACACACGTGTGTTCGTGGGACTACTTGCAGATTGAAACTCCTAGATGGTTACTGATGATCGTGTTGGTTTGGTTAACCTGGAGTTTCTGGAATAAATATCTGCGGAATTACGGTTTAAATAAAACTGGAATTAGCACTATATAAAAGTCCTAACCCTAGGATCAGATTGATCATTGTGAGCGGCACCACGGAAAAGGGTCGAGTAATAGGGGTTAGACCGTATTCGTGCTAAACCTAACATTGGTATCAGAACCATGGGTCGCACGTGTTGGCCGCCGGAATTTCACGCCGGTCAGCCGTCGCTTCCGCATCGCCCGTCTCCGCTTCAAACTGGCAACTCGCTTCGCCGTATGGATTCGTTGCCGATTGGTGCTGCGCTCCGGTTCCGCTGCAAGGGTTTCTTAGACCGCCGCCATCCGCCGAGAAAAAGACCCGCTGTGATACTCTGCCGCATCTCGACGGAATTATACGGAAGCTTCGGATCGGGTCGCGTGAGGTCACAAATCCGCTGCAATCCTGTAAATCTCGAACAAGATCCAATCTCGATCAAGTGTCGCCGTTGAGGTTCTCACGCCCGTTCCCCTTGCCGGCTCCACGCGGGCGCCCTCCACTCGAGCCTGTTGCCTGCTGCATCCCATCGCCTCGATGAGCGCATGCCTGCGTCTTTGCCTTGACTTCCACGCGACTCTGTCGCGGAACGAGTCGCGCCTCCGCTCGTCCGCGGCGCTCTGGACGAGCTCGCGGCTCCACCCGCACCCTTGACGCTAACCACTTCATCTCGACGTCCGCTAGTTATCAAGCCACACGAGCTGCTTCCAGCTGCTCGGAACTTCAAGGTTTAATCACCGCTGCTCTGTTATTTCTGCCATCTTCAGTGCGCAGAACCTATTCGACGGAACGCCTAGAAGCGAGCCATCAGACAACCAGGTGCTACCTTTCATACTGTTTGGTCCGTACTCTTTGTAAAATTTCCAAGAATTTTTATTCCGTCTTGTACTACTTTGTGTTAGTAGGAAATTCGTGGAATCCATGGAACGCTGCTATGGCGAGCTATTCATGCTATCCATGATGTGTCAGTGTTCAATGGCTGCTATGTAAAATAAAAGGAAAGAAGGATACAGATAGCTGGTGGTCATGTAGACAGCAGACTCGACGGAGCACTGACGCCGCCCCACGAGCTGTACGCACATCACCTGCTATGTGAAAGTCACAAGGAAAAGGCATCGATCCCTTGGAATATTTCCACTGTATGTAGCAGGAATTCAGAAGGACTTCGGATCTTTAAGTCGCGTATGGATATGATTCATGCACCAGGAAAATGATCATACAGTGGAATCTACTATGGTCAACAGATTATGCGGAAATTATGCATAGTCTGGAAAAGGAATTTTGGACTTATCTTTTATTGGACAACACTCGCTTTTAGAGGAAATTGGAATGCACTCCGGGGGAATTTATTTACCCATCGTCACATGGATTAACTTTCTTTTTGTCGCTATGTTAATTGCTACGGGATTGATCTTGTCCCGGAATATATTTGGAACTTGTCGGAATACTCTGGAATTTGTCGGCGTACTTAATTATTCACCGGAATCCTCGGGCTTAAATGACAAGGAGAAGGTATCAAGCATCGTTATATGGAAATTGGCATCACTTATTTTTGGAGGAATATATGGAGCATTCCATGGAAAAGGAATCAATATTTACTCAACGGTATGTCCAATGTTTTTATTTGCAGTAAATATTTGTTTATGACTACTCCATGCAGTTTGAAATTTTCTTGTACATCATAATTTGATGGAATACAATAGCAACTTATTTATATGCAAACAATTCCAAGCGGAAATAGATATGTCTACTTAGGCGTTATTACTAAATATGATCATATGCTTGGAATTTGGAAATTATGCAATCAAACTCCCATGTGGAGGAATTATTATTGTTCTTATATTCACCTACGATGAGAAGGAATTTGTTTTGTACTTCTCTATCGGAAATTGTTGATTATTTTGCTATTTGGAAAAGGAAGAGTGGAATTATTGCTCAACGGAAATTAGTGCATTTTGGAATTTAACACAATGGTCTCATTTATCTTGATGATCCATTGGAAGTTGGTGGACAAGTTGTTTATTTTGTGAAGATAACTCCATAGGGAGGAATACTAGTAATTGTAACACATGCTCGGAATTTATTGTTGATGGTATTTACGACTTGGTCATACTCTATAAACAGAATTACACTTGTTAATTCTGGAATTATAAACTTTAAGTGGGAGGACTATCAGTTGTGGATTTTTCTTCAATGTGACATTTGGTTTACACTCCCACTAGAGGCTCAATGATTTTATCTCATTTACGACTTCGTCACATATCAAGGAACATAATTAGTGGATTTTTAATTCTGGAATTCTTGACTTAAGTGGGAGGATTATGATACTTCATGAACGTATATTTATGTATTTTTTGACACTCCTACTTGAGGTGATTATATTTGTTTTATTTCATGATTGCACTTGATATGGTCATTTATATCTTATACAATACAAGTCGGAAGGTTTTTGTTCTATACTGAAGTGGAAAATCAGTTCATCAAATGATTTAAAGGTTTGAAAACTGATTGGTGGGGGAAGTACACTTCAGGAATATTAACTGAAACTAATGTGATGAGCATGGAATTATTACCGATGTCTTATATCATATACTCCGTGGCTGAATGGAGGAATACAACTATTGGTTATTCTCTTGATTATGTTGGAAAGCATTACATACTACTATTTGTTGAGTAAGTCATTATTTATCACAGTCACTGTTTATATTTTGTGAACTGGAAGGAAATATTCTATTTATATTTTGGTAGTATGGAATTGGAATCATTGTTTACTACATAGCACACCAAGATTTTATTTTTTAATGTTTATATTCTAGTGGATCAAATGGTATTTCGTTTTTTGATCTGGAAAAGGAAAATTGGTGGAAAGTAGGAATATGATATTTTCTCATGAAGGGTGTGTTTATTAATAGTCACACCGAAATATGTGCTAAACTCAAAGGAAAACACCAAGTTACTCTCCCAACACTAACATGCTTAGGAAAAGTGGGAGGAATTAAATTGGGCCATCATATCTTGGCTACTATTGTGTATTATTTGAGCAAGTTACTCTATATTTAAGAGGAAAGAATATACTGAAACTTGTTGCTGATGTTAACTATGGATGGAAGCATTGCGGGAAGCAATAAACTCAATGTGGAGGAACCGCATGCCTATTGGTTGTTAATGGATTTATTTAGATGGAAATTTAATGTAACATGCTTAGTGGAAATTTCAATGCTGAGCTTGTTGTTTAATTTTTACACAAAGGAAATATTTATACTTTGTGGAAACTCTGGAATTTAGAGGAGGTGTTGTTGTTTAATTCTTTACACAAAGGAAATATTTATACTTTGTGGAAACTCTAAATTTAGAGGAAGTGTTGTTGTTTTATTCTTTACACAAAGGAATAATTATACTTTGTGGAAACTCTAAAATTTAGAGGAGTGGGAATAAAGACATGGTTTGCTAACTGATTAGGTTTATTCATGTTCATGGAACAAGCTTCACATCAATGGTATATCAGGTCATATGGTTTTATTAATGATGGAAGATATTCATATAAAGATTAGTGTGAATTGTTTTTGTGTTATCATTTTATGTGCTAACTATGTTCTTATTGATTTTAAAATATCACATTGATGGAAGTGAAAGCTTGGTTTGGTTCTAACTTTCTTATGAAAGGAATGTTCAAAGCTTTCTGCGTTTTGGGAGTGGAATTACATAGTGAATGTTTTGCTATATTTTCTATGGAAAACTGTAAACCTGTCTATACCTTTGATAAAGGGAATGATACTCTGCGAGGAATTATATTTAACTCGTGAGGAAAAAGGATAGTAATTGTCATACCACTATTATTGTGGGACATTATTTGTGCGATCTGAACTTAGCCATTCCGCTATAATTGTTGCTTTTGATTAGCATGGAAAATGATTTGCTGGAATTATTAGCAAATGGAATATGAATCTTGGAAAGATAGCTGCAATCAAATAAAAGACTTGTTGCGCAATGCAAAGGAAACGTGGATTATTCATTTTTTGGCGATCTCAATCTTCAACCGCGTGGATATATTGACGCTACTTTCGAAAGGGATCTCGCTGAAAGGTAATTTTTTTATGTTATATGTTAATATTACTTTTGTAGGTCTTTATGGCGTACAAAGGAAACATGATTTAGATACTCGTTATTTACGAAATATGAATACTTCAATGCATCTCAAGCATTGAAGGAAGGTCTATGGTTAAGCAATTTTCTTCGTAAACTTAAGGTCGCGGAAAGACGCATCATAACCTGTTACTTTGTGATAATATGAGTGCTAAAGTCACAAAGTTTATATGCAACATGGATACACTGAAGGAAGGAATTATTTTATAACCATACTAATTGTGTGGGAATTCACTTGTTGAAATAAAATGTTTTCAGTCAAGTGGGAGATGTAGGAATTTGTGTCTTGCAACATTTTATTTGTACACTACATTCTCCGGAATTAAATTTATGTGGAAGTATCATGGAAATAACAGGAACTAATGATGTGGAATTGTACTTAAGGAAATATACTTAAGGAAGCCGGTACGTCTATACTGGAATACAGTGTATGTGAATATGCTGGAATTATACCCGGGACAGTATAGAGTGGAAAGCCAGGTTGTTCATATGTTGGCTATATGAATTGATTAAAGCCTGCGAATTTGAATTATTCAAATTCGGCACGTGACTCACACACGTGTGCTCGTGGGACTACTTGCAGATTGAAACTCTTAGATGGTTACTGATGATCGTGGTTGGTTTGGTTAACCTGGAGTTTCTAGAATAAATATCTGTGGAATTACGGTTTAAATAAAACCGGAATTAGCACTATATAAAGGTCCCTAACCCCTAGCCTCAGATTGATCATTGTGAGCGGCACCACGGAAAAGGATCGAGGAATAGGGGTTAGACCGTATCCGTGCTAAACCTAACAAGACAGTGGATGACTCGGAGCCTCAGATGGTGCATTCCCGCAGTCAAATGATTCCCATGGAATTAGTCAAAGTTTTTTCTTTTCTTTTGCAGGTTGAATTAGTCGAAGTAGAAGGTGCGGCAAAAGGAGTCATACAGTAGACTTTTTTTAGAGAAAATATAGTAGACCTTTTCTGAGTTGGAAATACAGTAGACATCAGTGGGAAAGTCAGTGGTAAATATATTTTTTGAGGGATGGTAAATTGGTGCTACCTCGTTAAGAACTGAAGGACATTTTTTTTTAGGGGAAGAACTGAAGGACATGTGTATGGATAGGAATTCAAAACTGTCTCAAGTCAAATCCAGCCAAGTCAAGTTCAGTTTATATATCGCATGGGCATCGTTGGCTGGGCCGTTAGTGGGGCTATCTGAGCGGTTGTGTAAGATGCTGCGACACTTCTACTCGGGCCTCTTATGGGCTCTGTGACCTGACCTCGCTTCAACCGATTGTATCTTTATGGCTCTGTGTATGGCCTGAAGCCTTTTTTCAGATTTGAAGAACCAGCGAAATCATGATGGACCTGGAAAAAAAAGGTTACTTCAGACGAAGAGAAACTGAAGGTGGAACTAAACCACCGCCGGCAGGAATTGGTGGAAGTATCAACGAGTCCTAAACATAAGTAGAGGCTGTCAAATCGCTTTATTAACACAAGACAACCTTTTAATCAGTGGCTGGGGCTGCAAAAGTTCCTTGACAGGCAACTAGGGCACTAGGCAAGTGACCCGCGGCCTTTTGGCTATGATTGGGTAACTTATTATGCTAGACTGCAAGTAGCATTAGTCGAGTCCTACGTCACTGCTTATCTTCGAAATGAACAGGAACTCTGCAGATTATAGTCGTCCTCAAATTTGGATTGCTTCGGGTTGTCTAACAAGGTCGTCATTGCTAAGAGAACTTGCCTTTGACAAGATGGTTAGGAGGGTGGTTATACCCCTAACCCACCAGAGTTTAAACCCACGCTGTTGTTTCTTATTTAGGCGAAATATTCTTCAGTGGGAGGCGACGTTCCCATCGACAGTAAGTGTATGTGCGTGTATATGAACGTCTGCGTTGTACTGTGTTTCGCAAGGTCGTCATTGCTACAAATTAAGAAAGAGTAGACAAGGATGGAAAAAACAGACCAACAAGTAACAGCAGCTCATCAGACGACAGAAACTTTGCTTTAAAAAATTAAGACGACATAAATTTAAGGATAATAACTTCGCGTGAAGAGATGAACTGCAAACCATGATGTGTGCGGAGTTTCTATAAGCATATGAGAACTCGAGAACTATACAGTGTTATTTTCGGTGCACATCCCACTCATCAAATGAAAAAACTGTCTACTTCATATTGTGTGATTACCAACAATGCTTAGAGCATCTCCACCGGTACCCTCCAAATGGCACTCCAAAGACCCATTGGGGGTCCGACGCTAAAACACGCCACAAGCGGCACCCCCTAAAGGGTCGGGCCGAGCAAAATCGTGTCCGGCACCCCTGAAATGGTCCCCAAGTTTGGAGGCCCTCTCGGGGTGCCGGACATGGGGCGGACATGGCCTCCGACAGGGCTGGCCCACCCGTCATACACACAGTCCGCCATGAGGGCGCGCAGGAGGCCGTTCCGCCTGCGTTAATGGCCTCGCGCAGTCGCCAGGTGGTCTCCGAGACTGGACGAGACGGGAGTCGAGGCGACTACACGGCGGCATGTCTGTCACCACGCGTCGCATTAACGCCGGCGTCGCGGCGTTCCCACGCAATGAATTTATGCCGGCGCGGATGCTCGCGCACCGCCCATCTCCCTCGCCCCGCCATAAAAGGCCTCGTCGCGCCCTCATCGCCGCACTCACCTCCTCGCCTGCTTCTCCACATCTCCCTCTTCTACCTCCTTCGCCGCACCCACCTCCGTCGCCGCGCAATGGCGAACAACGACGAGTCGGACAGCAGCCGCAGCGGGTCACCATCGGCACGGAGGAGGCGTGGGAGCTTTTCCGGTACGGGCTGCTCCTCCCGCTGGATTCCCGTCTCCCCAAAAACTGGGCCACGTCTTACTAAGGCGGGCTCCCCATTCCTCCGTTGCCGGTGACGCCGGACCAGATCGCGCGCGTCATCGCCCGGCGCTGGAGCTGGCTCACAATGGAGCAGCGCGCCGACCCAGACTACGACGACCAAAACTGGGCGGCATGGATGGATCGCTTCCGGCGGGAGCGTCGGGAGACGGAGCAGACATACGATGCCACGACGTCAGGCCGCTGGAATGCGGATGGGCGCCACGACTGGTGGGAGAGGACCGGCCACACGGTGGCTTCGGCCATCGAGGTCGCTCGCGGCATGCCGCAACGGGGAACCCCACCCCTTTTGGCTGATGCCGCTGCCACCGCGACGCCGCGCCGTCGACAACCAGCAGCGCCGCGCGCCACCCCGCTTCTCCAGGGTGAAGGAGGAGCGGCGATCGTCGCCGCGTCATGGAGGCGGCGACATCGTCATCCGCGACCGCCCTCGACCCCGAGCCCAATCGCCACCGCGCGGCCGGCTCTACCTGCGTCACCCTAGGACGCCGTCGCCTCCGGTGGAGACGATCCCGTACGGGTACGCCGTGCCGTCCCCGCTGCGGAACGAGCACGACGGCGACACGCCGGGGTTCCTGGCAGCGCCCGCAGACTCGGTGACCACCATCGAGTGCACAACCCCGGGTACATGGCCACCATTGCCACCTCGGTGGCAACAGCGGCCTCGTCCTCCTCCGGCGGCGCCTCCTGTAGCCGTGCATCGCGCCGCCAAGACGGCACGTCCACCAGCGTGCCGACTCCTCCTCCGCCTACGTCGTGCTCGACGACGACAGCGACGACGCGTGGTTGGACACCACCGACGAGGAATAGACTGGGATTAGGGTTAGGTTTGTCAAATTTCATTCAAACTTTTTGTAATATATAGCAAATATGAATGAAATTTGAAAACCGTTTAAATTTGTTTAAGTTTTTTTTTTGGCGCCGATGTGGGCTGCACCCCCAATTGAACCCAATTGACCGGACACATGTCCGACACCCCCAATTTAGGCCCAATTGAGGGGTGTCGGACACCCATTTGGAGGGTGCCGGTGGAGATGCTCTTAGTAAGATGGAAAAACAGACTCAGCTTGTACGGTCATAAGAGTCCTGGTATCAGCATCACACTCTAGTAGTAATGACAGTGATAAGATTTTCTCTTTAGAAAAAGGTCATCAGAAGGCAAATGAAAATGCCAAAAGCTACCCGAACCTGTCAATTAGTTAACTGGTTTAAGATAATATCCACTACACTCAATAGCATGTAGAGGTGTCCTTTGGCCCAATAAAGAAAACACGTACAAAAGGCACCGTACTCGCTAAATATGCAGTGCACGCATAACATGGTGGACCGGATCATGAAATGCATCTTGCACACAACGATCCACTGATTAAACAACAGACCGCTGTACTGAAACTTCGTCATGACGAGTAATTACAGACCAAGGAGCTGGAAGAGTGCTCAGCCATTGAACATGCTGGGTTCATTTCAAATTAAGACAGAATATTGTTGCTGCCAGCTGTGAGGGCATCAACTTGTCATCGTGGTAAAACATGCTGAAAGAAGAAAAGTGTTTGAAACGTTAGGTAGACTTGCTGTTAATGACAGAACAACAGATTGGTGCCTCACGTTTAGTATTTCTCAGTGACATGCTATCAAGCAACCTAGTAATAATAGAAGCTCAAGTTCAATGTCTTCGTCCGCAAACAAATTACAGAAAATAAGCAGGTGCTCGAGTTCAATGTGTTTTTCCCCCAAACAAATTACAGAAAAAAAGCAGACGTAAGAAACAATGAGTTGCAACTGGCAAACATAAATTGTAGGGCAATACAACAAGGAAATCTGGAGTCGTTGCAGCAACAATTGTGAGTTTGTGTAACACAAAACATCAAGCTATTGTGAATTTGTAATGCAAAGTATCCAGTCTTACATTAGAATCATACGTGTACAAACTATGGTGGTTGAGAAAACGCATTAGCACAAGTATGCACGACAGTTAGTTTGTTAGCTGATGTATGTGACATTAGTTCATGATGATATAAGACGAACATACATGTCAACAAGCAAATGACATCAAGCAGTAAAATACCATCAGTCTAAAATTACACTTCCAGCACAAGCTAACTGTCGCTGTGGAGCAGCCAAAAACCTAATGAACCTCTCCTATTCCAATGGAGGATCCTAAATCTTATAATGTACAGTTGCAACTCCAGTTCTATCTGAATTTCTCCTATCATCTAATCACAATAAACAACCCACCTCGCAGAGCACATTTTACACTGGGCAAATAAGCAGTTCCAAAATAAGAAAAACCATCTGAGTATGGCATAGCGTCGAGCAGATCGCCCGCATCCTAGAAGGAAGCTGGCGCCTCAATGGTAGAAGACGACGGGCGGGACCTTGAAGCCGGTGTCCTTGAGGAAGGGGACTACCTGCGGGCGCTCTGCGAGGTCACGGTAGAAGGCGTACTCCGCCTCGTAGTCGTGGAGGTCAAGCTCGTGCTTCTGGTTGCTGTGGTAATGGTGCTTCGCGTCTGTCGCCTTCCCGAACCCGAACACGCTCACCCTATCGCACACCCCCACCGCGACCATGATGGCCTGCATCCCGGAGGAGTAGTGGAACAGGGCCGCGTCGTGCGCCCTGTTCCAGTCGTCGACTGAGCGGCCCGTCTCGGTGACGAAGCGGCGGAGGGAGTAGTACTTGACGATGCGCGCGCAGAGGACGTCGAGGCGGGGGTCGGTGACGGAGATCGGGGCGGCGTGGGTGGCGGAGGAGGAGGCGTTGCAGGCGGCGACGTCGAGGAAGTGCGAGGCCTGGCAGATGTAGAGGAGGATGGGGACGCCGTCGCCGTAGGGGTGGCAGAAGCAGCCGGGGCGGCGCGCGCAGAGGTGGAGGATGTTGCTGTTGATGAAGGAGAGGTTGGTCTTGGCCCCCACGTGCGGCGTAGCCGGCGACGCGGGCGTTGTTGAGGCGGAAGACGGCGGCGTGGGAGTCGATGAGGGCGCCGTGGGTGGACCGGAGGAGGACGCCGCTGTTGCCGACGACGGCGCAGGAGGGGATGCGGGATGGGAGGGAGAGGGTGGAGGGGAGGGAGCGGAGGACGGCGGGTCGTAGCGGCGGAGGCGGTGCCAGGAGCGGAGCGCGCGGCGGAGGGCGGGGTCGAGGAGGAGCGGAGCGCGCGGGAGTGGGTGGAGGAGGGAGTCGTGGTGGTCGTGGGTGTGGCCGGCGGGGTGGACGGGGAACTGGTCGTGGTGGCGGAGGTGGAGCGGGTGGAGCCTGCCGCGGCGCCAGGCGCGCGCGCGGGCGCGGGAGGAGGCCGGGAGGCGGCCCTCGAGCAGGTCGTCGACGTCGCGCCGCAGCGAGGGCTCGGAGCCGTCGACGGCCGCGAGGCGGAGGAGCGTGGCGTTGAGGCGCGCGGGATCGAGCAGTGGCGGCGGGGGGGCGAGCACGGTAGCGGGGCCCACCACCCGGCGAAGCGCGGAGGGGAAGGAGGCCCCCCGCAGAGCACGACGAAGAGGAGCGCCGCGAAGGGTCCGCGCAGCGGCCGCTTCATGGCCGCCGCCGCCGCGGGCTAGGTGGGCTGGGGCCGCCGCATCGGGGGAGGCGCATCTGGGTGTGAGCCGAGCCGAGGTCCGGGGGTGGGGGAGGGGGGACGGCGACTTGTTTTTCTTTTAGCGGACACGAAATGCGATGGATTCGGGTGTTGCGAGGTGGGATTATATAGGTCGGAACGAGATTAATTTGCGGTTGGTTGGACTTTGGGTTCGGGGAACGGGGGATCCAATCCAATGTGTTGTTGCTGTTGGGTTCGAGCGTCGGGGGAAGCAATGATTCTGTGTGGGAGGCAACGTGACTGCACGGCATGGCTGCCAGAGATGATGGGTGGGCGGGGCTTTCTTGTGACTTTCTCTCGTTGAGACCACTTGGCAACGGTTTGTACAGTCGTTTTGATGATCTTGGGAAGCGCAACTAAATCTTCCCTCCAACGGACAAGGTCTACGTTTTAGTTTCACAACAAAGAAAAAATTCTGCTTTTTTTTAGAGCAATTACCGTAGGGGATTCAATTATATAAGGGCCGAGTTACAAGACAGAATTAAAATTCTGCTTTTTAGGCATGCAATGCAACACTTGTAGCCAATATATCAACTAGATTTTATTATTTTTAGAATATGAATTATTTCGTATCGAGATTTCGCTATACATCATTAACTACATTCAGACTTTTTCATATTTTTAAAACAATTTCTTTTTCATCTTTTTTAAGAAATAAAGGGCTTTCCATAACCCGTATGTAAGGTCTCGTGCTTTGTAGGCATGCAATACAACTCGCAGTCAGTCTCAGTCGCACAACATCAAGAAAACAAGAGTCACTTGATGATGAAACTGCCACCGGTGACATGCTCTTAGTGGCGAAGCTAGAAGATCGAACCCATTGTGGTTGGCTCCATCATATAGGTGTAATATTTCACTAGCAATTCTATTGGGTTCATCTGTACACGAGCTCTGCCCCTACAGGCTCACCCCATTGACGATTGGCTTCGTTCCCGCAACCACCACCGGCCGAACCGTCGGCTTCCTCGGGCCGACCAACACACTCCTACGATGCCTCGTAGCCCCGTCCTTCCTCCGAGCTCCTTCCCTGGCCCATCGCCGCCCCGGTCACCCCTCTAAGCCTGCTTGCCACCCGTCTTCTTCGCCGTCGAGGACCCAGTAGCCCGCTCTGAATCCTAAGTTTTCTTCTTCGCCAAAGTTTGTTCCACCTCGGCCCTACCTCCATACTTTAAGATTAGCTTTGTCAATCCCTTATGGCATAATTAATTTTGTCACCTCCATTGAGCTCATATCGTGCGTCTGTATGGCGGCCCCGGGGGAGGCCCCAAATTTTAGGGGGTGAGGGTAGAGAGGGGGCTAAGATTGACATTTTTTTGTTTTACTTCAAAAAAATTATCTAATGAAAACAAGGTGCATAATATCAATTGCTCATATTTCTTTGTTAGCCTGGTGGTATATCCATTGTAAGGATTTCCAGATTCGAATCTCAGCCACGTTATTTTTTTAGTAAAAAAATCCTTTATAGGCAAGAAAAAATGGAGAACTTGAGAGTTGTAATCATGAATTGCTAACCCAAAGAAAAATGACAAACTGCTATACGGCACTACAAGTTTTTAACATGTTAGAATTTTGGTTGTTTCTAGTATGTATTATCAATGGTAACAAAATATTTTGAACGAATGGACGAAAATTCACCTACCCAAGAAATACGCCGGACCAAACCTCCGACCCAACGATACAACTAATTTAAATTTTAACGAAATTTAAACCCTGAGTGGATCTAATTTTGTAAATAAAGGGAATGTCTCCATTATAGAGTTTAGCACATGGCTCCATATTTCGCCGGCTCGGCCCCTCACATTTATGGCAACGTAGACTTACGCAAACAAAGGAACTTGCGAGTTACCTTTTGGTCACTTGGGGCCTGTTTGGTTGCTCGCATGGATTTTGGGCACTTTGCATCCGTGGCCCTGTAAAAACGTGGACTGAGCCATGTTGTGCATCCCGTTTGGTTGCCAACAATGTTCTAGCCAGGCCTATTCGGCTCGATGCAAATTCTGAAACCCTCCTTGTTTGGTCGGCTGTATGATGAACTTGAGATGCAATGCAGGATGTTTGGTTACGTGCCACTAGGCTTGTACTGTCACCACTTATTGGAGTGATGAGCTTACCAGCAAAGATACGAACCATTACAGTCATAAGCTCATAGCGATAATAGTCATAACCTTAAACAACAAAGCAGGTTCACGGAATGTTCATAGGCAGAAGAACAGAAGATTGCCTCATAAGAAATAGCAAACAAAGATCACAGGGAGATGACTCTGTACAGGGACCAAGAGGTGTGCACAAAACTTGAACTTGTACATTACTCAAGGTCCTATACAAGTCACCTCCATGCACATATGTCATGCCACATTGTAATCATCGGCTTGGTGAAAAGTAGAAAATGAAATTAGAACAACAAATCAGCCTCATAAACAAGAGCACAAGCTGTGGTGCCAAGAAATGGCTCCACGGTACCAAAAGTTGTGCACAAGAATTCTACTTGTACATTACTCAAAGTACAGTGGAGACACCTCTTGCACCAAAACTGTGCCACATTACAATCATCAGCCAACAAATAAAATGCGGAGCACGGAAGCCTCAGTCAGGTTATCACGCAAGCACCACATGACAACCAACAAAATCAAGTAAAAGACACAAGCACTTGTGCAAGGTTCTTCATTTCGGTGGCTGCCTTGTGTTGACAGTGCAGAAGTGCTATCACTGTTCATCATTGGCACAAGTTATAAATCAGCACTCAAACGATGATCTCTTAGTACCTACTAACACACAGAAATACTTCAATTTTTGCACAATCGTAGATACTAAAAGACACCTCTCGAATGCATACTCAGTAAAATTGAGGCCTCATACATCAAAGCCATCAGTGACAAAAAGAGTGCATACAAGAACGAAGGGGTAATACAAGCATTGTCCGTGCATTGACCACTTGGTTCTGTATGCAATCTCCTTGCAACTATCATGGTCTAGTTTAATCATCAGCCCGGATCAGGAAAAAGAACGTCAAACATATCTAGCAGATCTATTGATGGCCTCAGTTAGCAAAATCACGAAGCGTTCATAGGGGTCAGAGCACCGTGCCAAACACAAAGTAGACATCGATCGTACATTGTTTTCGGAACGGTGCCCATAATCCCTAAGACGGTACTGCTATTGTTCATCATCGGCCCTCATCAACAATACTCACGGACAGATGCAAATCCATGCCCAACAGTACGAACACAAAGAAAAGCCTCTAACTCACGAACATGGTTCATAGATGTAACCCTACTAGCAGATCTGAAAGAGCATGTGTTGCCCATGTGTGGTTTTGGTAATTAATGACAATCTCTATCGACTAATGTTTGCATTGAGATATCTTTATAGATCGAGTCCATGAAGAAGTTTGGAGT
The DNA here is from genome assembly GCA_947311845.1 of Poa pratensis. Classification (NCBI taxonomy): domain Eukaryota; kingdom Viridiplantae; phylum Streptophyta; class Magnoliopsida; order Poales; family Poaceae; genus Poa; species Poa pratensis. The sequence continues at coordinate 14,388,293 of CAMZMU010000071.1, forward strand.
TCATGTGTTGGACTCTAGAAGAGTATATGATGACCAAGGTTCTATCCAAGGATTTATATATGAAGAATGGTCATGTGTAGAGATGAGCTCATTGCAAGAGTGGCTTGGAAAAGAAGATTGAGTGAAGATTCATGTTTATCTCCAAGCCATCATCATATCAAGACAAGAAGTATATGAAGCGCAAGTGGATTCTTGAAGACGGAGCTTAGCGAGGCTCTCCCATAATGGAGTATGGGGGAGCATTTGGAGATGTCTTCATCAAGCATGTGCTAGCAAGCGCAATCAAGAAAGGTAGTCCACTTGAAGAGATCAAGATCGTCATCATCTAGCTCAAGTGGAATGCGCAAGGCAAAGGTATGATCTTGATAGGTTTTCTATTTTACCGGTCTCATGTTGTTAGTGGGAGACCGGGTTATAGGATAGACGGCGTACTATCAAGAGGGGCTCTCAAGTGAGTAACTTGATCGCATCTTTGTGGAGAGCTCAAACCTTTGCATTCTTGGCATATCATCTTTCTTGGTTCTTATTTGGCTTTTATCCATGTGAGAATTTAGAGCTTGTGTTCATCTCCATACCAAGCTCTAGTTCATCAAAACGGGTTTCAAGTGAATATTTTGTGGTGTTTTTTATGTTGGAGGTTTTACCGGTTCGTCGTTTCTAGAGAGGTCAAACTCTCTCCTTGTGGTCTCCTCCTCACATGATGGACTATGATGTGTATATGCATGATCTTTTAGTGCTTGTGATTATCTTCGGAACAAGCCCAAGATCATTGAAAACGGAGTCCGGATGAAAACTTGTTTGCATTCTCGGCTTTGGAAATATTATCGGTCCACTTCAAGATAGGGTCCACACCTTCCCATGTGTGGTATCCGCTCTATATTTGTGACCCTTAATATTTCCAAAGCCGAGAATGCAAACAAGTTACCTTTCCAACGCAATTGGATTCACCTGATTTGGAGTTCGGACGAGAAAGTTATTGCATTTCAGGATTTGCTGCTCTGCTGGTTTTTCTGTCCGGAGTCTCCGTGGTTTTCGGTCCGGAGTCTCCGGCCCCTGGTTTTGAGGCTAAGTGCCTCGCGCACGGCGCTTGCGGTATCGAGGCCGGAGTAGGTCCGGAGTTTCCCCGGAGTTTCCGGCAGGGCCGGAGTTTCCGCCCTCAAGGTCCGGAGTTTCCGGCCCATCTGGTTTTTCTGCGTTGAAGAGCTTCGCGGCGGCAGCCGCTGTTTTGAATCCGGAGTCTCCCCGGAGTCTCCGCCCAGACCGGAGTCTCCGGCCTTTGTGGTCCGGAGTCTCCGGTGTTAGTTTTCTACAAACGGTTTTTCCCTGCTCTCCCCGGTCCGGAGTCTCCGCACTGGCCGGAGTTTCCGGCCTCCGTGGTCCGGAGTCTCCGGTCTAAGTGGCTGCAACGGCTCTTTTTCTGGGAGGGGTATAAATACCCCTCCACCTACCTTCAGCCACTCAGCTTTTTCAAGCACATTTTTCCCCCTCTCTCTCCTCCATTGTTGACCTTGGAAAGCTTCCCTCTCTCCCATTTCCTCCCATGATTCTTGCATATCTTTGAGAGATTTGAGAGAGGAGATCTAGATCTACAATTCCACCAATCCATTCCTCCTCTAAGTGAGGGGAACCTAGTAGATCTTGATCTTGGAGTTTTTGGTGTTTCTCCTCCTTTGTTCTTCCTCTCTTATTCCCCCATAAGCATTTGTTGCTTTGTTGGAATTTGAGAGTGAAGGACTTGAGCACTCCGTGTGCTCTTGCCATTGCTTTTGTGCATCGGTTTGCTCTCTCCACGAAGATTCGTGGAAGTAAAAGTTCGTGAGCTTGTTACTCTTGGGTCATTGGACCCTAGACGCCTTTTGTGGCGAGTGGCGCCTTTTGTGGCGGTGCAAGGCCTTTTGGGGCCGCTTGGGAGCTCCCGATCCTTTTGTGGGTTGTGCCTCAAGTTTGTTGTAAGGGACTCGATTTCCGCCCAAAAGGAAATTAATAGTGGAAGGTGAACCGAGCTTTTGTGCGAGGTTCATCGGAGAATAGGGTGAGGCCATTTGTGGCGCCTTGAGTTTGATACTCACACCCTCCAACGAGACGTACTCCCCTAAAAAGGAGGAACTCGGGAATACATCTTCGTCTCCACGTGCCTCGGTTATTTCTATACCCGAGCTCTTTACTTATGCACTTTACATTGTGATAGCCTTCGTGCTTGAAGTATTATATCTTGCTATCACTTTGTTGCTTGTCTTGCTTAGCATAAGTTGTTGGTGCACATAGGTGAACCTAGTTTATTTAGGTTGATTGGCTTGTTAATTTAAACACCTAGTTTTATTCCGCAATTAGCAAGCCTAAACCGGAAAAGTTTTTAAACGCCTATTCACCCCCCCTCTAGGCGACATCCTTGTCCTTTCAAGATCGAACACTAAAAAGAGACAGATCTACTGTGCATGTCAACCTACGTCTAATAATCGACCACGGTCTATAGATCTACGCTTGAAACTAGCTCTTAAGGGGTGAAGAACATCATTACCGCCATGGATGAAGCCCTCGACGAAGTCGCAGAGCAGCGCGGCTGTCGCTGCCGATGAAGATCCAAGCCGGTCGACGAAGAAGCACGGCGGCTTGCCTTCCTCTCCCACCGAAGATGCAGGCGGCGGAGCTGTGGAGGTGCCGGCGGCAGAGGAACCGCCAACGAAGAGAGGAGAGAGGAGACGAGTGAGTGGAGTGAGTGGGAGAGATGGGCGGTGAGGGGATTTATGGCGCGTGTTCTCGAAGGGACGCGGCGTCTCCCGCCCCTTCCCCGCGCGTGCAGACTGGCCCGATTTTTTTCCTACACGAGGATGGCTCCACGGAAACGGCCGAATCGAGCGTTCCCGCTAGGCCTGGCCCGAGGATGCTTTAAAGTTCGTGCTATGCAAGAACGCGGCGCAGCTCAGGCTGAAAACGCCTCTCCATAAGCTGCACGGGCTCTTCCGTGGGCAACCAAACACGCCCTTGATAATGATGGATCTCAGCTCACCAGAACTCAACTGATTCTTAAGCGTCCAAATCTAGAATGCTGCGTTCGTGGAACTGGGGTCAGCTTTGGCTGGACCGATCGACCTTCCCGAGTCGTCGTCGTCGTCGTGCTATCTCCACTAGCCATCATCGTAGCCGATACGTCGTTCAGATCATTTTGGTCTACGTCACTCTCAATCCTCTCAGTCTCAGCCTTCTTCCGGGCTTCGGCACTTCCAAACCGTTCCATTGGCACGCCGTGAGACCATGTGGTGGACTCCTTGCTTCCTTCCGCCGCCGAATTAACTAGTCTGGGATAACTACATACAGTACATAAACAAGCGACGGATATCGATCTTTGCCTCTCCCATCATCTTCCTCGATGCTTATGATGAGACAGACAATCAATATCCTTGACATGTCCATTATAGTCTGAATCCACGACGGGGAGCACTCACAATCTTTCAGTTAATTAGCACTCACAATCCTTGACATGTCCATTATTGTCTGAATCCACGGCTCTCTTGTTGAAATATCGGTGTTACATGGGCGCAAATTTACTGAAATTGGACAGGAAAGGTTTCATTTCTCGCTCCAAACCGGGGAGAAAAAAAAATCAAGCACACCAGATGAAATCTAACATTTTTTTTTTTGAGAAAACCTGACAAATCTGGAAGGTGAACTGAGACAGTTAAACGCACGAAAACGACAACGAGAAGGCTACTGCTGCGTGCTGCCGCAGAATCATGCAAACGAGGGATGTTGATGGTAGACGCGTAGACTGGACCCAATTGGGCTTACAGCAGAAGCTCCAAATGGACACCTTTCTCCGGCCAAGGAAACTACACTGCAAGTGATGGAAAGAAACGACCGACGGACGGCGCCGTTGGTGGCAGAAACGACGAGTCTTGCCTGCCTCCGAACGGGAGCAGCACAGCCGGGAGAATCGTACCTGGGGAAGTGCTGCCCTGCTGAAACTCCACGACAAGGACTTGGACGTGGAATGCCGATAAACTCAAGATTCAAGAAGCTTCATCCTATAAAACCAATCACCAACCTTTTCTGCAACTTCCACTAAAATAAATAAATTCAACAACCGGTGGAACCGATGGTTCCATGACAGGATATCATCATCTAATAGTAATCTAGCACATGCTTCGAAAATTGGAACACTTCTGGTAGCGATGCGACGCAAAACGTCATGTAAAAAGGGTGAGGCTGAGCATCAGTACATTATGCAAAACATGTTTCTCCTGCAGCAGATGAACTGGCTTGGGAGAGTTAGAAGGGGAAATCGTCAGCGACCACATCTCCCATCACATTTTCGTAGCAGGAGGCAGCATGGATCATTTCATCTAGATGTTTGCTACACCGACCACGTATGCGTTCCACGCGTCTCCCTGGTTGAAATGCTGGAGCTCCTCGTACTTGACGTCACGGTCGGCGGTGTACTCCTTGGCATTTCCGCTTGATTGGGTGTCTGGTATCTCCCTGATCCAGACGTAGATGGATTTAAATCCAGCTTCCTCCAAGCAGTCCTTGATCTCTGGTATCGACCAACTGCAAGAGAGTGACATGAGTTACAGTTGTGAAGATACTCTTCCTACATCATAACATGGCAAGGGACTTCCCCAAGTTACAAACATAATTTTTGACAAACGCAAATGTTTCATTTCATTGAAAAGGTAGAGAAAATGCGACTATCACAGAAATAACAACAGCAACTCCCTTGCATCAATAGTGTCAAAGCTGCACAAGCTAATCTGATGGCATCGCCTTTGGTTTGCCCGCACCGCAGTCCACATACAGTGTTATCCTAATTCCCCACTGAACCAGGACATTGTTTGGTGAGTATTGACACGATAACAATCACAGATGGCTAGTAATAGTACCATATAACCTACCGCAGGAGGCCCAGGACCAAAGCCCATGCGGCTCCAGCAGGATCAGGAGGCGCAGGGGCAGGCAAAGCTTAGAGATAAGTGTCTACTTAAGTTATAGGTTCTAGTTTGTTTCCTATAGATTTGGTTTGTTTCCCTTTAGATATGATTACCTTACAAGTTCCAATTCTTAAGGTCTTGTCTGTACAGTGGCACCACACATGAGATTTATTCAGCAGAAAGCTGCCCCAACTCTCACTCTCTTTTTTCTACTCTGGTACTCCCAATCATGACCACGTATAGTCATCTTCCCTCTCAGCGGCGTTGATCGCCCTCCCATCAACCAGACCTGAGACCACCGAAGAGCGTGGCATTTACCAAAAGTTTCTATGTGAACTACTGTTCTTGGAACACTTCCTTGCAAGTTTTCCGCAGCAGTCCTCTCAGTTAATGAGAAAATAAGCAGCACATATGAACTTAAATGTTGCCCTGCCAAATAATGTATAAGCAACTTACAGGCGCCAATGGTACGAGAAAGCATGCCGCAGCATTTGCTTCTTTCCAGCTTGAAAGTGGAGGCTGATCCTTGTTTCACGAGTTATGATATCAAACTCTTCTTGCTCCCAGAAATACTGTATGAATAGTTGAATATAAGAAGAGTTACTAATATTACACCAGAAGATTATGAGCTTTTTCTATCAGAGTTATTGCGGACTGCACTTCATAACATCTTGCAGAGACTAAATAAGGGTGGAAATTATATGATTGATACATGTAAAGGAGGTTCTGTCAACAAAACTTAATGGAGATATTGCAATCTCTGTTTACTAATCATCACACCCAAACTAATTTCACCAAACTCAGTAAGAGTGTTATTTAGGAAAGAAACTTAGAATAACACATACATTTTCCTGGCAACGCAGAGTTCAAGCTGTTTTAACTTTAGCTAATTACATGATGATGCACCAGTAGGCTATATAAAGTATCCAGCTAACATGCTCAGGTAAGATAATAAAACTCAACCTTTTTATTTCGTGTACTACAACCGCCACACATTCTAATTATATGTATATGACACAGTTATAGATTTCTTAGCATGTTATAAATTGTTCCTACAAACACTGCAGCATTTACTGGAAAAATGCAACCTCGCCCTAGAATAAACTAATCTTATGACACTATGACTAATATGTTTCTGACTGGTACTTTGAAAGATAGGCCTCAATGCACTGTAACTATATGCTGTGACTGTACTCACAGTGAAGCTGGGGAATCTCCTCTGGAGACGAAGCTTGCATTCAGATGATGTGCCACCATATACATCCATCACAAATATACCACCTCTTTTAGAAAGTGCATTGAGAGCATGCCTGAAATACAAAACCAAGTCCTTTCGCTTGTGAAGGCAACAGCAACTGTAGTTGAAAGCACAAATTATGTCTCTTCCAGGCAAAACTGCATCTGAAATGGTTGAATTAGCTAAACATTTTGCAATTGCAGAATCTGACTGCTCGCAGCTGTTTGTGTGGGGACCCCGGATTAGGTATCCGAGATACCCGTTATGTTTCCTGCAACAATCCCATGATCAGTCTGGTGTTGCACATAACTCGAATTGGTATCACAGAACACCCATACATACCGAATAAATTTACTTACTTGATTGAAGCCATAACTTCATCAGGTACTCGCAGCGGAAATCACCAAACAACGTGGAGCCCAAGTCACTTGCCCACCCTACAGGCAGCTGACTGGGAAGCGCCCTAGTTCGCATTGACGTTCACGAATGCCCTTTTCTCTTCCAACTGCTCCTCTTCAGAATCTGGCTAAGACAATAGCCAGGGACGAAACCAATATGAGTACATTTGAATGTACTCGCAAACTACCCCCGGAATGAGCATGCACTACTCTTTTTATTGTTTAAATAAAACTTCGTTTGCTTTGAAAACTCTACATCCTTGTTGAAAAGAGAAGGATATACTTTTGTTTGATAAACTTTGTTTTGAAATCTCTACATCTTTATTGAAAAAGAAAAGAAGGCTTTTGGAACTTTTCCCATAAATCTGTCTTTGTAAGAAGTCTCGTTTAAAACGTTTTCCCGAAAATACATCTTTGTTGAAAAAGGTAAGAAGTCTCTTTTATAAATATTTTCCCGGAAAATCACCATTTGTTTATTTCTCCAAACTCCTCCTTTTCCGACCAGAACCATTCCTGGTCAAATCAGTTTTTCCAACAACCTTCTACCAACCCCTTGGTATAGTTGCATAAAACATTTTCCACTTTCAGGACACAAAACTTTGCACTTCTCGGTCATAGCCCCTCAGGGTCCTCCTCCTTTCCAGCAACCTCATACCGACTCGTCGGTATAGTTGCACAAATACAACCTCTCCATTTTCCTTTTTAAATCTTAAACATTCCCAAAACTTGCACATGGTCAAAGCAGTTCTTTCCAACTGTCCATATCCGAGGACTCGACTATTCGAATAGTTTTAACCCTCTGCAGAGGTAGCACGCTTTTCCCACACCCATCCGGTAACTCATCGTGTCAGCCACGTCCCGCCATACAAGGTGTATGCGAAGTTGAGCCACCGACCATAGCCTGTCCTTTGCTCATGCTAGTATAGGATCCTACCGCTACGAAATTATCATCCTTTCCATCAACACCCAGTCCAGATTCCCCGTCGGGAAACCTAAGTGTGAGGACTCGTAGTTCTGCCCGGCGAGCGAACCCTTCAATCCCCCATCCTCAGATGCCAGGACCCAGGTCAGGGGGTAGGTCGCCATGACCATCCCCTCATGGAACGAGGTCATCCTCGTTGTTGAGGAGTCCCATACTAATATGAGCAAATTATATGACTACGCCCCTTTCCCATAGGTGGGTAAATGTGGTCGCACAGGTATTGGTTGTTCTGTAAGTACAAGGACACAATGTGCATTTTTCATAAACATCACCATTCACCACTCCTCCATTTCCCCACCGACATCTCGGTATTCCACAACCACACAAGTATTTCCAAAGGAGTTTTGAGTAACCAATATTTTTCCCATCCTATAGTTTGAAAAAGAATTTCCATCTAATATCTCCAGATAGGGTGTCAAAATAATATACTTATAATTTGGAAAAGGGTTTTCAAAATCATAGCTTTTGTGGCAAACACCACATAAATAACTTTTGCTCTTTATAAGTAAAACATGTGAACCAAAATAGATGTATATAAATGCAAGCTCAGAGGATAGCTTGCCTGATTTCAGCATGATGTTCCTGGACTTCTCCTCATTGATCAAAGAAATAAACTCTCATCATTCTCCGATAAATCCTTTCCAAATACCACCCCGGTAGCGTTTATCTCTAGCGTCGCAACATGAAAATAAAACAACACGCAATAAGCAAACCAAACCACAAGTGGTATACAAACAAGTAATCACACCACAAGCACCAAACTAAACATTCAAGCAACAACTAAGATCTACATTTACAAGGGCATTATACTAATCGGGAGTATAACACCATACACATGCCAAAACAAGAGGGCACAAAGACATCCCCAATTAGAGGTACTTTCTCTAATCAAGAAATACTTCAGACAAAAGTTAAACCACCAATTAATCTTGGTAATTCAACTTAAATGCAACCAAGCTTAACAAGCAAGGCAACATACTAATCACACAAAATAATCTAACTTTAAAACAAACGAGCATAGCAATTCCTAATTACTAGGAGAAGGCTACATAGGGAATAAAACCCTAACAAACACATAACTCCCAAGTAGCTCTCCTAACATGCTAGCAAAATAAGGAAGCACACCACAACAATGGGTTACCACCCTACATATGCTAGGAAACACATTTGTAATACTAAAATTATAACACACCAATTAAATAAAAGCCTAATAAAAATAGGCAGAAAATGCCTAAACCTTATAATTAGCATCACAGTCAATCAGTGACTCCTAAATTCAAACCAATTTAGGGAGATGTTCTCCTATACATATAGAAGACAAGCCAATTGGATTTACTCCAAAATTCATCTCCTAAAAATCTACAAAAATCATCAAAGAGCTACTGATGTGTTTTTAAGAATGAATAGAACTTTGGTTTTAGACTTCATTTGCAAGCAAGGTCAACAGATCTGGAAAGGTAGCATCTCAACCTATCCAGAGAATTTGAGTTTGCAATTTTTGGATCTGTAAAACTCTAGATATTAAATATTTGGTGAAAAACATACTTTTTATGAGATTAAAGCTAGGAGGCACACAAAATTATATTTTTCCAAACAGCCAGTGTGGCATGTTTAAGAAAACACACAGGAACACTGCAAAATTTACATCATAATATTTGCACACATAGATCTACCACAACAGATTTAAATCTATACTGCAAAAATTAAACAGGAAACAAAATAGATAATACATCTACTAAATAAAAACATCACTGGGCTGGATCTGGCCCAGACCCAACCGAGCAGCGCTGAGAGCGGCCCAGCCTGCGGCCCATGAGCGCGGCGAAGCGTTACGGGGCCGTCTTCTTCCCGAACGAGCACGGCAGAGCGAGGAGACGGCGAGCTGGAGCTTCGGGCGTGAACGGCGACGGCGACTCCGGGGTTCCTAAGAGAAACGGCGATGTCCATTAGCTAGAGCGGAACAAGGGGACCACGGGGGTGCAGAAATGGCGGAGAGAGATGGTCGGAGCTACTCGCGAGCTTCATCGAAAGGTGGCGGCCGGAGAGGAAGAGGACGACGATGCTCTGCTCGATTCGTTGCTTCCCGCGACGATTCCTTGGACGAGGAGGGAGAGGACGACGAGGCGGTCCTCCTGGTGGTCTTCGATCTGCTCCAGGCGGTCTCTATCGACGGCGGCGCTCGACGGCGAGCTCGGCTAGGGTTCGTTGCCGTGGAGGAAGAATAAGAGAGAGAGGGAGCAGGGGAGGTGTGAGGGGCGAGAGAGAGCAGAGGAGAGCCGGGGAGGGGCCTCCTTATCCTCCTTCGAGTGGCAGGAGACGCGCGGGAGGGGGGGGCCTGGCGAGCTCGGCGTGCGGGAGGACGACACGGCGTCGTCGGCCACGGGCTGCTACAGGAGACGATGACGTTTTTGCCGATAACCCCTGGACTTCTTTTTCCTTTTACATTTAAGTCCTTTTCTGTTTTGTTTTAAAACCAGTAGCGTTTTAGGGAATTGTTTGGGGTATTTAAACATTTTACAAAAATCTGAGAAAATTCATGTAGCCTCCCATATACATGTAGAAGCTACACAAAAATTGTCTTTTGAAAATAAAATGTTTTGAACCATTTTTGTTCATAGAGTTTAAATATGTTGTTTTTGGTAAATAATATTTGATACTCTTTTAATATTTTCAAGCAAGTGTTAAAATATTGTTTTGAACTTTTGGAACTTTCTTGACAAATATGGCAACTTCAACTACTTTATATTTTCATAAAGAAAATATTTGTTTGAAGAAAATAGAGAGTTAAGTAGGGAAAAATAATTTATTAAGATCATTTATTTATCATGATCTTAATTTCCTTTTGTTAAATACTTTGAGAGTTTTGTTTAAAATGGAAAAGTATGTTTACTTGAGGAGGGAGTGAGATGGGGTTGAAATGATTATTATTTCATCTCATTCCTAGAATAAGGATATATAATTGTTTTCATAAAATAGAGGAATAGAGATAGAGGGAAATTAAATAAGATCATTTCCCTTAATTTAGGATTTCCAATTAGGTGTGAATACTTCTAGAGGGTTTGTTTTTATTCAAGTCACACACCAAATTTGTTGTCAAGTGTGTCTTATTCTAGTATTAAGCACAACTGAGGAATTACCCTCACAAGCAACAAACACAACAAGATCAATAGTGACATACACAAAAGATCAACAACACAATAACATCAACAACACAATCAAGATCACACAATTCAAACCACAAGAATAAATCACACCACCATTTACATAATTAACAATACTATCTTATAGAAATGATCACACTTAATTATGACAAGATGATGTTTAGAACTATCTCAACTCATAACTTAATAGTTTTCAAAAGATTTGATAAAGAGAAATAGGTGGGGTAATATATTTCCCACTAGTGTTATTTTAAAATGGAGTGGGAATAAGAGTGTTTAAAATGGGAGTTGCATACACATGCAAAATATCAAGGTTGAAATATAGATAGGAGATAACATATAGATCTCCACATTTTTGGGAACACATAGTTCTGGAAATACTTTTACTTTCTCAAATAATGGGTATTAGTTTTGGGGTGTTGCTAAACCAAGTATCATTGAAATGGCGTTGGCCAAAATAAGAATGGAAAGATACATGGAATATTTTTCTTGTCATGACATGATCACCAAAGTTGAATATATTTTTATATTGGTTGGGTCTGATATTTACTATTCAAACAACTTAAACAACAAGTCACACAAGTTCAAACATAGCAATGGGATGGAAAACACAATCATCAGTAAAATACTTAAAAAAGTTTTTGTTGGTTCTGAATTTTGGTCTTTTAAAACTAAGTTTTTCTTGGTTCCTAAATTTGGGATGTGACAGCTCTTCCCCCCTTAAAAATAAATCTCGTCCTCGAGATTTGCCCGGTGGTAACAGGGGAGCACGAGGGCACGGGTTTTGGGTTGACTACTCTTCCGAGGTCGTTGCTTCTTCAGTAAGGTCGCCATGTGAGATCTTGACAAATTGATGTTGCGAGGCTTTCTTTGTCGATAAACTTCTGTGCTGAGTTCAGATCCTGGGCGATGTGGTTGACTTGATGATTGAGGCGGATGGTTAGTCGTGGTTGGCTGCTTTCAGATACTACAAGACTGAGGCGCAAGGAACTAATTATTAACACCTTCTGGTATACGTATTGCAGGTCTCCCCCCTTAAAAAGGGGTCTTGAAGGGTCATCCCGAAGGTTGTGGCTGGAGTTGACTTGGAGGCATTGTTCTTCTTGGGTAGCTTGACATTCTTCGTCTTGGTCGTCGCGCCTTGGCGCTTGGGGTTGGTGCAGATATCGCTTCCTGATATTGTCTCCTTACGAGGGTCGCAGGTGGGGACGCGTTGTTCTCCGGATGCGTCAAGTCTGAGCACTCGACTTTATCCGGTTTCTAGTTAGAAGAAGGATAATAAAAACTTCTATTTGAATCTCAGCTTGATTACTGGTTGGTGTCGTCCATAACAGGGCTTTCGTTGTTTGATTCTTCTTAGCGACTTCCGGTAGATCTTCTTCACGCTTTTCTTCCTTCGGTTTGGCGGGAAAAAGGGCGATCCTGAAGGACTTCTTCGGTTCTGGGTCTTCACAAGCTTCGCAGGTGTCTTCATAAGTAATTTAGAGTGCACCAGAATAGTTAGGGTTTCCGGGAAAACTTTCTGGTTGAGGGGCTTAAGTTAGTTGTCAAGGGAGTAGGGGTGCTATACTCTGAACATCAAACTTTTTATACCTAAAATCCAAAACAACCAACTTTACACAGGCCTCTTATTCTCGAATCTTTAAAATACCATTCCAACATCTCTGGTAAGGCCACTACAACTAGTTAATTGAATCACGGCCTTTGCCCGAGCTAAAGTTATTAATCCACCATCATCTTCTTCGGGCATAACTCTTTATCATAACCTATTTCAATCTGTCTGATACCCATCAAACCTTTCATGCATAGTCTCCCATTACATCCTATCACAAAAATCGTAATGATCCACCAATTATTTCTTGATTGATTTTTCTCCCCAGATAAGCATATCTCATATTATCTTACTCCTTCAGGTTGCCATTTTCTCACGATCGTATCAGTAAAGCTAAATAAAGCATCCAACAAACATGTGATCATACCATCAAGAATTGACCCACTTTCTAACCAAATTCAGATTTTATCTCCACAACTTTTGGGCCTTGATCTCTTAATCAAAGATAAAAGATCTTTCTAAGAATAATCCAAACAGAGCGTGACAAGCTCTGGAAACTACTGTCACCTAGAATGTCTGGCTACTAGACCACGTCATATTAATTCCTCGAATCCGATAAACATTCACTTATCTCCCACCAATTATTTCTTGCATACCCCGATCTATTCATTTGCTAACTCATTTTTACCACTTCCTATAACCCCATAAGAATTTAGTACAAGGTCACTTGCGCTAGGGATCACCCTAAACATTCCAACACTGGAGTATTCTTCTTAATTTACTTGCTTCCAACCAATCCAACATCATTTTATCAGCAAGTGCTTCCTAAAAATCCATCAACTTTCACCTTTATTTCTAAACCTTAAATCAAGGGTCACGTCTTCTAGTTCCAGATAGCCACCAATGGTTGGGGACCACAACTGGTTAACCCCAGAGTATTAATCAAATATATCATCTGTCCAAACCCAATTAATTTATCGATCCACTCCAAGTTTTCACTTTTATTCTAAACCCAAATTTTTGATATTACCAACCTTATCCACCAAAGTTTGATCTCATCACTAGATTCTTAAGGGATCCTTTTGACTAATAATCTTATAGTCCAACACTCTTATATCCTCCTAAAGTCTCTTTTCTACCAACTAGTTTTGAGTCGTCCTATGGCACTTATTCCCTTGGTCTAGAAAAAGCAGTTAGTATCTTTGCAAAATTTGGTTAGATGAGAGATTTAAAGTTAGATAAATTATGTTAGTTATGTTAGTTTTTCATATTGTTTTGTTAGTCCGACGGGATACGACCAGTGTCATATACGTCGGGTCTTGAATCTTCATCTTTCTCGATGGCTTGAGGTGGTTGTACAAAACGACGAATGTAGGCAGGTATCCGTCTTGCAGAAGATCGCAAAGTCTTGGGGTAGAGAGTATTCATACTTGCTTCTCTTACTAGGAGAAAATTTTCTGAAGGGTAAAGTACATCTATGGCCAACACGGCAAAAAGGTTTTTGCAAACAGTCTAAATTAAAGCAACAGACAACAGTGTGGTTACTTTGGGTTCCCGACAAGGCGGGTTTTGTGAAACACAAGGAAAACAACACACAAGCAAGATCAATCAAGGCACTTTTAGCACCAACAGGCGTTTAATACCGTGGAAGATGGGTTTTGCTCAAGTAAAACGAGCTTATCCTATTGATCCTATGGGTCTTTGTATCTCGAGGATTTTCTTCACCTTGTCCAAGTGGGAAACTTTGGCGGTGAAATTACTGCGATTTCGGAAGGTTGCACGGATATCGGTCTTCGCATATAAATCGCCTTGCTTTGAAGTCTTCGGGTTGCTAAGTACCCAGGTCTGGTTTGGGGTGTCGTCAAGTATGTAAGTTTGAATGGAGGTAAGACAACAGATGGAAATTTTTGATAAACCTTTAGACAAGAGATAAGGTTTAGAATAATTCGAGAAGGTGAAAAGAGTGGAAGCTACACTTAGGCTTCCTTAAATACAAGTAATTTTAGGTAGTAATATTTTTCTTTCCAAAATAATTCTCTCGTATGGGCCTTGGTGAAACAGGGCTGTTGAAGTCTTCATTTTATCGCCTTAGTCTTCAGCTGGAATACTTGGGATTGTCGAGGTAGTAACTGAGTGGAATTGTCGACATTGAGTTGAGGTCTTCGAGGTTTTTGCTTTATTGATACTGACGATCTTGGTATTTGCAGATATCACCTTGATGCTGAATGTTGAATATTTGAGATGGAAGCTTTTTCTTGTAGGTGCTAGCTAATCAGGTCTCACTTGGGTTCATCGTCAAGTCTTTTGAACGGGTAAGAGAGAGTAGAGAAATCCTGGAAAATCTTAAAATAGAGGGATGAGACTCAGAAATATTTGAGAAGATACGAAGAGTGGAAGTTATTTTTGGACTTCCTTGGAAAAATATATTTTTGGTATTAATAGATTTTTAATCAAATATTTCTTTGCTAACTAACGTCCATGCTAACTAAGGTCTGTTACAGTCAGGATGGCTCTGATACCAAGTCTGTGGGGACCCCGGATTAGGTATCCGAGATACCCGTTATGTTTCCTGCAACAATCCCATGATCAGTCTGGTGTTGCACATAACTCGAATTGGTATCACAGAACACCCATACATACCGAATAAATTTACTTACTTGATTGAAGCCATAACTTCATCAGGTACTCGCAGCGGAAATCACCAAACAACGTGGAGCCCAAGTCACTTGCCCACCCTACAGGCAGCTGACTGGGAAGCGCCCTAGTTCGCATTGACGTTCACGAATGCCCTTTTCTCTTCCAACTGCTCCTCTTCAGAATCTGGCTAAGACAATAGCCAGGGACGAAACCAATATGAGTACATTTGAATGTACTCGCAAACTACCCCCGGAATGAGCATGCACTACTCTTTTTATTGTTTAAATAAAACTTCGTTTGCTTTGAAAACTCTACATCCTTGTTGAAAAGAGAAGGATATACTTTTGTTTGATAAACTTTGTTTTGAAATCTCTACATCTTTATTGAAAAAGAAAAGAAGGCTTTTAGAACTTTTCCCATAAATCTGTCTTTGTAAGAAGTCTCGTTTAAAACGTTTTCCCGAAAATACATCTTTGTTGAAAAAGGTAAGAAGTCTCTTTTATAAATATTTTCCCGGAAAATCACCATTTGTTTATTTCTCCAAACTCCTCCTTTTCCGACCAGAACCATTCCTGGTCAAATCAGTTTTTCCAACAACCTTCTACCAACCCCTTGGTATAGTTGCATAAAACATTTTCCACTTTCAGGACACAAAACTTTGCACTTCTCGGTCATAGCCCCTCAGGGTCCTCCTCCTTTCCAGCAACCTCATACCGACTCGTCGGTATAGTTGCACAAATACAACCTCTCCATTTTCCTTTTTAAATCTTAAACATTCCCAAAACTTGCACATGGTCAAAGCAGTTCTTTCCAACTGTCCATATCCGAGGACTCGACTATTCGAATAGTTTTAACCCTCTGCAGAGGTAGCACGCTTTTCCCACACCCATCCGGTAACTCATCGTGTCAGCCACGTCCCGCCATACAAGGTGTATGCGAAGTTGAGCCACCGACCATAGCCTGTCCTTTGCTCATGCTAGTATAGGATCCTACCGCTACGAAATTATCATCCTTTCCATCAACACCCAGTCCAGATTCCCCGTCGGGAAACCTAAGTGTGAGGACTCGTAGTTCTGCCCGGCGAGCGAACCCTTCAATCCCCCATCCTCAGATGCCAGGACCCAGGTCAGGGGGTAGGTCGCCATGACCATCCCCTCATGGAACGAGGTCATCCTCGTTGTTGAGGAGTCCCATACTAATATGAGCAAATTATATGACTACGCCCCTTTCCCATAGGTGGGTAAATGTGGTCGCACAGGTATTGGTTGTTCTGTAAGTACAAGGACACAATGTGCATTTTTCATAAACATCACCATTCACCACTCCTCCATTTCCCCACCGACATCTCGGTATTCCACAACCACACAAGTATTTCCAAAGGAGTTTTGAGTAACCAATATTTTTCCCATCCTATAGTTTGAAAAAGAATTTCCATCTAATATCTCCAGATAGGGTGTCAAAATAATATACTTATAATTTGGAAAAGGGTTTTCAAAATCATAGCTTTTGTGGCAAACACCACATAAATAACTTTTGCTCTTTATAAGTAAAACATGTGAACCAAAATAGATGTATATAAATGCAAGCTCAGAGGATAGCTTGCCTGATTTCAGCATGATGTTCCTGGACTTCTCCTCATTGATCAAAGAAATAAACTCTCATCATTCTCCGATAAATCCTTTCCAAATACCACCCCGGTAGCGTTTATCTCTAGCGTCGCAACATGAAAATAAAACAACACGCAATAAGCAAACCAAACCACAAGTGGTATACAAACAAGTAATCACACCACAAGCACCAAACTAAACATTCAAGCAACAACTAAGATCTACATTTACAAGGGCATTATACTAATCGGGAGTATAACACCATACACATGCCAAAACAAGAGGGCACAAAGACATCCCCAATTAGAGGTACTTTCTCTAATCAAGAAATACTTCAGACAAAAGTTAAACCACCAATTAATCTTGGTAATTCAACTTAAATGCAACCAAGCTTAACAAGCAAGGCAACATACTAATCACACAAAATAATCTAACTTTAAAACAAACGAGCATAGCAATTCCTAATTACTAGGAGAAGGCTACATAGGGAATAAAACCCTAACAAACACATAACTCCCAAGTAGCTCTCCTAACATGCTAGCAAAATAAGGAAGCACACCACAACAATGGGTTACCACCCTACATATGCTAGGAAACACATTTGTAATACTAAAATTATAACACACCAATTAAATAAAAGCCTAATAAAAATAGGCAGAAAATGCCTAAACCTTATAATTAGCATCACAGTCAATCAGTGACTCCTAAATTCAAACCAATTTAGGGAGATGTTCTCCTATACATATAGAAGACAAGCCAATTGGATTTACTCCAAAATTCATCTCCTAAAAATCTACAAAAATCATCAAAGAGCTACTGATGTGTTTTTAAGAATGAATAGAACTTTGGTTTTAGACTTCATTTGCAAGCAAGGTCAACAGATCTGGAAAGGTAGCATCTCAACCTATCCAGAGAATTTGAGTTTGCAATTTTTGGATCTGTAAAACTCTAGATATTAAATATTTGGTGAAAAACATACTTTTTATGAGATTAAAGCTAGGAGGCACACAAAATTATATTTTTCCAAACAGCCAGTGTGGCATGTTTAAGAAAACACACAGGAACACTGCAAAATTTACATCATAATATTTGCACACATAGATCTACCACAACAGATTTAAATCTATACTGCAAAAATTAAACAGGAAACAAAATAGATAATACATCTACTAAATAAAAACATCACTGGGCTGGATCTGGCCCAGACCCAACCGAGCAGCGCTGAGAGCGGCCCAGCCTGCGGCCCATGAGCGCGGCGAAGCGTTACGGGGCCGTCTTCTTCCCGAACGAGCACGGCAGAGCGAGGAGACGGCGAGCTGGAGCTTCGGGCGTGAACGGCGACGGCGACTCCGGGGTTCCTAAGAGAAACGGCGATGTCCATTAGCTAGAGCGGAACAAGGGGACCACGGGGGTGCAGAAATGGCGGAGAGAGATGGTCGGAGCTACTCGCGAGCTTCATCGAAAGGTGGCGGCCGGAGAGGAAGAGGACGACGATGCTCTGCTCGATTCGTTGCTTCCCGCGACGATTCCTTGGACGAGGAGGGAGAGGACGACGAGGCGGTCCTCCTGGTGGTCTTCGATCTGCTCCAGGCGGTCTCTATCGACGGCGGCGCTCGACGGCGAGCTCGGCTAGGGTTCGTTGCCGTGGAGGAAGAATAAGAGAGAGAGGGAGCAGGGGAGGTGTGAGGGGCGAGAGAGAGCAGAGGAGAGCCGGGGAGGGGCCTCCTTATCCTCCTTCGAGTGGCAGGAGACGCGCGGGAGGGGGGGGCCTGGCGAGCTCGGCGTGCGGGAGGACGACACGGCGTCGTCGGCCACGGGCTGCTACAGGAGACGATGACGTTTTTGCCGATAACCCCTGGACTTCTTTTTCCTTTTACATTTAAGTCCTTTTCTGTTTTGTTTTAAAACCAGTAGCGTTTTAGGGAATTGTTTGGGGTATTTAAACATTTTACAAAAATCTGAGAAAATTCATGTAGCCTCCCATATACATGTAGAAGCTACACAAAAATTGTCTTTTGAAAATAAAATGTTTTGAACCATTTTTGTTCATAGAGTTTAAATATGTTGTTTTTGGTAAATAATATTTGATACTCTTTTAATATTTTCAAGCAAGTGTTAAAATATTGTTTTGAACTTTTGGAACTTTCTTGACAAATATGGCAACTTCAACTACTTTATATTTTCATAAAGAAAATATTTGTTTGAAGAAAATAGAGAGTTAAGTAGGGAAAAATAATTTATTAAGATCATTTATTTATCATGATCTTAATTTCCTTTTGTTAAATACTTTGAGAGTTTTGTTTAAAATGGAAAAGTATGTTTACTTGAGGAGGGAGTGAGATGGGGTTGAAATGATTATTATTTCATCTCATTCCTAGAATAAGGATATATAATTGTTTTCATAAAATAGAGGAATAGAGATAGAGGGAAATTAAATAAGATCATTTCCCTTAATTTAGGATTTCCAATTAGGTGTGAATACTTCTAGAGGGTTTGTTTTTATTCAAGTCACACACCAAATTTGTTGTCAAGTGTGTCTTATTCTAGTATTAAGCACAACTGAGGAATTACCCTCACAAGCAACAAACACAACAAGATCAATAGTGACATACACAAAAGATCAACAACACAATAACATCAACAACACAATCAAGATCACACAATTCAAACCACAAGAATAAATCACACCACCATTTACATAATTAACAATACTATCTTATAGAAATGATCACACTTAATTATGACAAGATGATGTTTAGAACTATCTCAACTCATAACTTAATAGTTTTCAAAAGATTTGATAAAGAGAAATAGGTGGGGTAATATATTTCCCACTAGTGTTATTTTAAAATGGAGTGGGAATAAGAGTGTTTAAAATGGGAGTTGCATACACATGCAAAATATCAAGGTTGAAATATAGATAGGAGATAACATATAGATCTCCACATTTTTGGGAACACATAGTTCTGGAAATACTTTTACTTTCTCAAATAATGGGTATTAGTTTTGGGGTGTTGCTAAACCAAGTATCATTGAAATGGCGTTGGCCAAAATAAGAATGGAAAGATACATGGAATATTTTTCTTGTCATGACATGATCACCAAAGTTGAATATATTTTTATATTGGTTGGGTCTGATATTTACTATTCAAACAACTTAAACAACAAGTCACACAAGTTCAAACATAGCAATGGGATGGAAAACACAATCATCAGTAAAATACTTAAAAAAGTTTTTGTTGGTTCTGAATTTTGGTCTTTTAAAACTAAGTTTTTCTTGGTTCCTAAATTTGGGATGTGACAGTTTGCTTCTGTAGAGCCATTATCATTGGTAACATTTAGACCTTGCATAAGATTACTGATCTTTTGCTTGACAAGACGAGATTCATTCGGCTGCAGAACATTTCCATCAAAAAGCAACAATCTCGAATCATCAGCTCCAATCTTGCTCATATTGTTTTCAAGACACCACTCAAGCGAGTCACGGTCGAAATCTAAGCCGACCGCTGTTCGTCGTGCATCAGTGCGAAGCCACTCAGTACTGCCAATAGGAAAAAAAGAGATCATGAGCAATGTATGCACTGATGATACTCTGAAGCTAAATAATAATCTCTTTGATGTTGAGCTCCACTGAATACAAATCGAAGTTATCTGTAACCATTTTAACATAACTGTTTCTAAATATACGCGTATCAGCTGTAATATCGGAGCCATCATAGATACAGAGTGCCCAAATGGTGGTTGTGAAAATGACAGCAGGAGGATTGGGCAAAGGCTATGCTTAGTAACAGTGCTTTGACCTGAGTAGGGCGGTGCCACAGAAATCCTCCTGCAGGTGGAGAGGGACGCGCCCACCAACGTACATCAGAAAGAACTTCTGCAGGTAACTGATGTCCCCTTTTGGTGACTGGCCACAAAAGCACAATGCCATTGTTATTTCGTCGAACCGGTTGCGAGCATGGAGACATTCGTAGATCTATTGTTGAATAGAAGCTAGCGATGTTACCTGCACGGAAAGCTGGTACAGGTGGAACTTGGAAGGCATGGAGCCGACTTGCCACTGGCCCTGGTGGTCGCCTGCTTCTGCGTCTCCATCGTGTTTGTCTTCCGCTGCTGCTTCGTTGGAGTCGTCGCCGTCCGAGTCCTCGTCGCGGCGCGGTGGCGCGTCGTAGGCAGATGAAGGCAAATCTTCGTCGCCGAACTTCGAGGCGCGACTGCCGCGGCCTTGCCGGTGCGACTCCTTCGTCTTCTTTCCGCTCTTGCCCATCGCTGTCTGTCGGAAGAGGGGAACGAGCGAGGTTTAGCGGGGTTTGGACGAGGGGATATTTTGCATACAGGTCCTTGAGGCTTATGTAATTCTCTACTCTTTATCAAAGGCTTCACTCCTCCCCGTAGGGCAATTCGCCGAACACCTGTCCCCATGGACGCGCCTCCGCCCCCGCAGCCGGACGCGGCGGCGCCGCCCCCCTCCACCGCTGCTTTGGCTCCCACTTCTGACCCGCCGCCTAATCCTACGCCTTCCGCCCCACTGCCGCACCGCCCACCTCCGACCCCAGTCCTCCTCCTGCTCCTGCTCCCATAGCAGCACCAACCCCCGCACAAACCCTAGAGCCCCCGGCTCCCATACCTGCCAGCGCGCGGCCGCCGCCGGCTCGCATGAGGCCTCCGTACACCCACCTTGCCTCTCCCATCACGATGACGGCCTCCTCCTCTCCCGCCACAGCTGGGGCCTCCTCCGTGGCTTCTGCAATGCCAAGGGGAGGTGTCGCAATTGGGCTGCCTGCTCACCCGCGTGGGGCGCAGACGCCTATGGGCTATACCGGCTTCGTGCCTCCGCCGCCGCTCTCTCACCAGTTCAGCTCTATGCATCGCGGCCCGGACCAGCCCCCGCCACCCGCTCCCCAGGTCCGCCTATCATTCTTAAACTCGTTTTCCATTGTATTTTAAGCTAATGAAGCTCGAAAGAAATTGAGTTCCTTTCCGTTGAGGCCCAAATTAAGCTTCTGTAAAATGGTTTTTCTCAACAAAACCATGACTCGTGATTAGCTACTTCTTGGTGTTGCTACCTAGGTTGCAGAATACTTGAACTTCGGTTTGCGATTTTCGTTTCTCATCTCGGACCTGCGTCACTCCAGGAAATACATGTGATTTCTTTGCTTAATTCTTGCCACTTACAATGTTAACTCTATACATCAAGCTCTGAACCTGGCACAGGTGCTCACTGCATTTTTGGGACACAATGTACCCGCACTACAGAGTCTTTCGAGCCTTCGATAAAATTCCTAGTGTGCTTCCGCACTACAGAGTCTTTCGAGCCTTCCATAAAATTCCTAGTGTGCTTAGTGGACATGCATATGGTGTGAGCCTGTGGCGTTTGTCTGGTGTTTATCAACCTTGTCCTTCTCAAGAAACTATGAACTGCAAATGCTTCAGCTTTTCAGTTACTTCACCCACTCCCTTTGAAAGTTTAGATGGAGCTTCTTGAGCTCTAATAATAGTTTTCTTTTGTGAGTTGACTTATATATTAGTATTCTGAGCTGTTAAAAGTTACTAGGGGTGCAAGTGGCAGCCGACAAAAGCCTGCGTTGTGCTTTGCAGCAGCCAAATCATGCATCAGTGGAGTTTGATGCTATTAGTATTTTTTGCACTGTTACACCTGGTTTTGCGGGCTTAATGGGTGCGCCGCTTGCATCCTTATTATTATACTCTGGCCCATTTCTGATATCGTGTAATATGGCACGACGATGCACGGGGCCAGGAACAAAGTAGATAAATGTAGTAGAGGTTGCCAAAATACTGGTGAAAAAATAATTATAACAAGGGAGAAAATATTTCCGAAGACGACCACTTCATTGAACACAACCTCAGATGTACAAGGGATTGTCGCTGTCTCAACCATCTCAAACCTTTTAGGACCTCTGTTTCTTGCCTTATACCTTATGCTGATTAACACCACATACTCTAATCTTCTCATGCACCCCCAACTGGTTCTACCTTGCTTTGAATGAGATCTCGGATTTCGGTTTCTATGACCACACTTCATGGTTTTACATAGTTATCCACCTGTCATCCTCAGGGAAGAAGGAATCCTAATCCAGGTGGATTAGTCTATGGATCTAGGTTGCAGACCATCTCTTAAGTCCTATTAGGATTAGAATACAGGCGACCTTTGTCAACACTAACTGTTACTAAATTGTGTGTAAATTGCACCTTCTATTTGCTCTGTTGAGTTCTGGAAGATTCCTAATGATGATTATGACCTTCAGCTTAGGCAGCCTACCCCTGGGATCCAGAATATTGGGATGATTGGTTCCCTCGGCACATCTCAGATGAGACCAGGAGCAGTCTCCGGTCCGCAACAACCAAGGCCAAGTCTTCCATCATCAGCGGCACCATCTGGTAGCCAAATGCCAGGTTCACAAGTAAGAAGCCTTGTACTTGTGGATAAAGTCTAATTTTATCTGTAGGCAAGTCAGTATTATGCTCGGACTTTCAGTTATATGTAAAATACGTGATTATGTACATTAGGTTTGTTAATATTAATATTCGCAACAGCCAAGGCCAGCATCAATCGCTGGTCCGCAACAGCCAAGGCCAGGAGCAATCTCTGGTCCGCAACAGCCAAGGCCAGGAGCGATCTCTGGTCCGCAACAGCCAAGGCCAGGAGCGATCTCTGGTCCGCAACAGCCAAGGCCAGGAGCGATCTCTGGTCAGCAACAGCCAAGACCAGGTCTTCTGCCATCAGCTACACCATCTTCATCTGGTAACCAGATGCCAGGTTCTCAAGTAAGAAGCCTTTTACTTGTGCAAAGTGAATGATCATGTAAATGAGATTTGTTCATATAAATGTTGATATAGACTTGAAAGGATATTTACAGACCTTCCAAATGTGGATTAATCATTTATAATCCACAGAAGTATAGACCTAATCGCCAACCCTTTATTAGTTTCACATGTTTTATGTTGTACCCTCCAGTTAGGAGGGAATACAACACTTATTTGCTATTTATGTCATGCTGTATACTTGATTGAATTATTTTCCAACAGAAAACCCCCATGCAGTCTATAACGAGACCACCGTCCATGGGATCTCCTTCGATGGCTTTACAGCAAACGCCGTCAAATGTACCGCCACAATTTAGGCCCCATCAAAGGCCACAAGTTCCACAACCAAGACCCTACAATGTTTCACAGTCTGCACCTATGGCTTCACATCAACAGAATGTAGTTTCAGGACAGCAGCAGCAGCTACCTCAGCAACAACTTATGCAGCAGCAGCAACAGGTACCTCAGCAACAACTTTTGCAGCAGCAGCAGCCACCTCAGCAACAACTTTTGCAGCAGCAGCAACAACAGCAGCAAAGTCAGCCACAAAGTTCCTCACAGCAAAATCAGCAAAATACATCACTGAAAAATCAGCAGCAACCTGCTCGGAATCCTGTCTCATTGACTCAGAAGCCTGATACTCCTGCTACGTTACAAGCTACTAATATGCAGCTTCTCGACATGGCTTCCGCCAATGCAGCTGCTGGTGAATCTAGTAATCGGCTACTCTCCAAGAGGAGTATACATGACTTACTTGCACAGGTATGCTACATCCCGAGTAGCAGTGTGAAAGGAGGTGCAAGATTCTGCAATTCCAGATTTCCATGGATCCTATATTTTCATTTTTTTCATGCATCCCATTCTTAACTGATCTGATTAAGGCATGTGTTATGCTGTTTCAAATTATTTCCTTTTGCATATGTCTATGTAAAATGCAGATTTTCTCTTTTCTGCCTAGTTATTTTAATCAACCAATATAGTTTGTTACATCTATGTATAGCTGCATGATTAAAAACATGATGAATAACAATTGGAAAGCTCAGTTATCCTTTGTATAAGATCCAAAAGTATTAATAAAAAGAAAAGAAAAAATATATTTGATCATATGTAACATGTGGAGATTATAATAAGTCCATGGATGAAAACAAATGGTGCTATATCTTGACAATACTTTTGTTTAGTCTGAACAGTGCTAGGACTAAGCAAGGATCCACATGTGACTGACATGGGTGTGGCATTTTCTCAAATGCTATCTGACATTTAATCAAACCCCCCTTCTCAAAATTGCGCTATTGATTTGGCTGCTTCTGTTGGCATCTTCTAAATCTCGGTTCCAGTGATACTTGAATGGATAAGTAGGGTTCCACCTTCTCAAAATTGTGCTATTGATTTGGCTGCTTCTGTTCGCCTACTCTAAATCTTGGTTCCAGTGAATAGTGATGCTTGAATGGATAAGTAGGGTTTTAATAGGATAGTTCTTACTCTTGCAAATACTTCCACAAGATATTCCTGTTGAATTTTACTTTACTCAGTATGAGGTCTCTACGATCATAAACATCACTGGTGCTGACTTGTTTGTCGATTTAATTGACTCTCGTATTAGTTTTATGTAGTTGCCTGTTTCACGTAGTACAGCTGCCAAGTAATCTTATAATTTGTTCACACAGATCGACCCTTCAGAAAGGCTGGATCCTGAAGTTGAGGATGTTCTTATTGACATTGCTGAAGATTTTATTGAATCTGTATGTTTCTTTGTCTCTCCCTACTTCTTTCGTTTGGTGATTTTTTCTCTCTAAGGATGATTGTTGTCGGGAATACGTTTTCCTACAAGAAAATACACATGATTTCCATAGCTTTTGTCTTTTTTTTCAACCCAGTGACGTTATGTTCAATGTTCCAGTTCTTGATTCGAATGCATTTGTATTTCTTTGAGGCCCTTTTTCCTGTCACATAGTCCCTCCGTATCAAAATATAAGACTTTATATATACTTTCTGCACACATGTATCTAGACATGTTTTAGTGCAAGATTCACATGAACCTTGCACTAAAACATATCTAGATACATTTGTGTAGAAAGTAACTAGAAAGTCTTATATTTTGATACGGAGGGAGTAGCATACTTTAACTCAATCGATGTTTTACTTGTTAGTCTTTTTTATCCGCAAGTAGCCTGCAACAAATGTTTTTACCAGAAATTGTCATTTTTCGCAAACCCTGGTTCAGAGAATATGCAGTGTTTTTGAAGTTGATAACATGTTGCCAACCTTTATCATTATATGATATGTGAATTTCCATAAAATTTCACCTGCCATATCCTGGATGTTTTCTTATTAGCTATTTTGTTTGGCGATAACTATTTCTGAGCAGGTTGGAACATTTGCCTGTTCTTTAGCAAAGCATAGAAAGTCAACTACTTTGGAAGCAAAAGATGTACTCCTTCATGCAGGTACCTGATTGTTTTGTCTCTTCAAGAATATTTGTCTGCTGTGCTCCTGCAATAGCAGTTCAGTTACAGTTGTGTCATGGATTAATATCACCATGCAGAGAGAAGCTGGAATATCACCTTGCCAGGCTTCACTGGGGATGAAATAAAACTATACAAGAAGCCGGTAATTCGGAACTTCACATATTTATTTCTTCCATCTTGTATTCCAGAAAATCTAGTTACTTTTGTAACCTACATTGACATTTTTATGCCTCTTATTCTTCATGATCTGCAGCATGTCAATGATATTCACAGGGAGAGACTTACTCTGGTACTTCTTTTTTACCATCCTCACCACATAAAATATCCACGCAGTTTTACGCATGATTACTTATTTATTTATCATCCTCACCGTATCAAGTATCCACATATTTCACACATGATTACCACATGATTACTTCTTGAACTATGGATATATTTCTAATCTTATGCTATGAGTTGGAAACATGATATTGGAAACATCCTATTGTGATTATCTCCACGCAATTATAGATCTTAGAGAGCCAATGATCCCAATTCAAATGAAGTGATTTTTCAGTTATGAGCTTAGCAATGTCCATTCCACATCACCTAGCTCATCTGTGCATGTGCCCGAAATCCCATCTGATTAGTATCTTTTCATTTGTTGGATACTTCCTTTGCATGTTGAGTTGATATGTTACTTCTTTATCTGAATCTGTCCAGATTAAGAAGTCAATGGCGAGTGAAGGTAACACGAAGAGCGCTGCTGCCCAAGCTGCAGCCAACCAGAAAAACCAGGCTCCAAAGCCACCTGCCACAGGTTCTCCGTGAAAGAAACCCACTAGCCCTTGTTGTAGAGTGTGTAGATGTATTCGTAAAGCTGGAAATGTCGCAATACTAACTAGTGTATTTGTTCGACAACCCTGCTAATTTAGCCCCGAACTTCGTGGAGGTGTCAGTGATACTCTTCCATTGTGGATTTTGTTCAGAAATAGCTGAGGCAGGAGAAGCCTTGCTTCCTCGGCTACTTTGTCAATGCATGAACCTCTGTATATATGTTCATCGATGCTGCTCTGAGATGCAGTGTTACTTCACTATTTATCTCAATGCAAGTTTTATTAGCATAGACATGTCGATTCCTTGGCTCCTTGCATTTACCGCCGAACAAGTTTGTATGTGCTAACCATTTTGGGTGGGCAAGAGTCTGAACTAGTATTCCCTCCGTTTTTAAATATAAGATGTTCTAGGTGTGCAGATATTGTCTAGATACATAGTAAAATGCGTGAACATACACACTAAAATGTGTCTAAGTACATTTCTATACATGCGAATGTAGACAATGGCTAAAACATTTTATATTGAAGAATAGAGGAAAGCATATGCTAAATTTTCTGCAGTATTTTTTGCGTGAGTAACAACCCTTTGGACCTTGGTTACAGAAGCGGTTGGTGAAATTTCGTTTCTGCAGTATTTTTTGCGTGAGTAACAACCCTTTGGACCTTGGTTACAGAAGCGGTTGTTGAAATTTCAGACGGTACCTGTCTTTCATGGCTACCCAGTGTTCAGAACGTGATCATGTTTGCTGACCGAGGCTGGTTCGGGCGCCAGGCTGCTGTCGCGGCGGTCGCACCCTGGTAGGGCTTGCCGCTGGTGTCTGGTCCGCCGTCTGCCACGGCGGCGCACGCAAACGAGAAGACGTCCGAGCAACCTGAGCCACGCCCAGCTACTTAGCTGCACAACACGTGTGGTAGGTACGTGTACGTGAGAGCGCGCGTTTTGCGTGCTGAGGATGATGGTGGCCCGCGCGATGGTCCTCCCTGTTCCTAGGATTTAAACCTGCGGTAGGGCTCGGCTCCTACTGCCCCCATTTGACTGACGCTTAGCTGCAGAGTCGGCATCCCTGGAAGATTGAAGAAAGGAGGTCCTTGTGACCATCTCCTGTCGGAAGTCGGCATAGTCGTCGCTAGGTGGTATATAGACCTGCATGTATTTTTTGTTATTTCTTGTGTGTTTTGTACTGTCTTTACAAGTTGATGAATAGATCGGAAGTTTTCTCGAGAAGAAAAAAACTTGGGATGGGACTCGTGTGGTAATTGCATTTCTCAAGGCTGGTAGCGAGGCTGCGATTAAGCCTCCGTTTCCAAATATAAGATGTTTTAGATTTTATCCACATTCATATGCACACAAATGTATCTAAACATATTTCATGTGTAGGTTCACTAACTTTAGTATGCATGTAGACAACATGTGTAACACCTAAAACATCTTATATTAAAAAACGGAGAGAATACTTGTTGTCATGGTGATCAGTAGTATCCCGTAGTACCGGTCCGGCGGTCACTCTACTAGGTCCCTCCAATTACGGATAACGATCGGACGTACTCCCTTCAGCTTGACAAGCATCTAGCAAGAAACCATGGAACATGTGGCGCCAATTTACATCGACGTACTTGTCATCGACCGGGACTGGAGGCCTGATCATACACTGAACTTGCATGGACCGTGAGAGTGAGACGGAAGTATTCAGATTTTACCACCTGTGCCCGTTTCTTGTTGCCACATCGGTTCGTACTAGTACATATCACAGTGCCATTACACTGTGCAGTAGGTGAAGGCAGCCAACTGTATGAAGACAGCCACCGAAGAGTCCCCGAGCAATGTTGCAGCATGATCCTCACTGATGACTGATCACTGTTGCGGCTGATGAGAGCGTCTTGCGTTCAGATTGAGGAACGCCGAGCATCGAATGGATCACAGATGGTTCGTACACACGCTAATTTTTTTTAAATAATACACAAAAATTATTTAATTTCGGAAATAATACGCCATTTTTATTTTTTTTCAAAAATATTACCCAGTCGGCCCCGTCGGAGCAGACAGGGCCGACTCGGTCACGGCGAAGCCGACAGCCCTAATCGGTCTCGATGAAGCCGACTAGTGGCGTGCACCCATAAATACACGCCACTGGTATTCCCTACTAGTGGCGTGCACTCATCTATACACGCCAGTGCTAATAACCCAGCATACTTGGGGGCTTACACGTGGACGAGTGGGGCCTCTCGGTCTCGACGAAGCCGATTAGGGCCTGTCGGTTTCGACGGGGCCGACTGGGTAATATTTTTGAAAAAATAAAAACTGCGTATTATTTCCGGATTTAAAAAAAAATCGTGTATTATTTAAAAAAATTAGCCGTACACAGCCTTGATTGCACTTATTAAGGTTTTAATCCTTCCAGCGATGGGAAACAGGCTCGCCCGACCACTCTGCCGCCGGCACGCCGCTGGCCGCCGGCCCCGGCCCCAACCTGTCGCTCTTCATATCCCTTATCTATTCCTCAATCTTAATCGAGCTGGCCATTATTTCTCTAGGATTTAAGCATAAGTAAATTCTAGTTTTTACCCCCTAGTTTGACAATTTTGACGCTAATTACCCATTTAGCAAGTTTTCATCTGATTACCCCATGTAGTAAAAGTTGGCTAATTTTTTTTAAATAATATACAAAAATTATTTAATTTCGGAAATAATACGTAGTTTTTATTTTTTTCAAAAATATTACCCAGTCGGCCCCGTCGGAGCCGACAGGGCCTACTCGGCCACGGCGAAGCCGACAGCCCTAATCGGTCTCGACGAAGCCGACTAGTGGCGTGCACCCATAAATACACGCCACTAGTATTACCTACTAGTGGCGTGCATCCATCTATACACGCCAGTGGTAATAACCCAGGCATACTTGGGGGCTTACACGTGGACGAGTGGGGCCTCTCGGTCTCGACGAAGCCGATTAGGGCCTGTCGGTTTCTACTGGGTAATATTTTTGAAAAAAATAAAATCTGCGTATTATTTCCGGAATTAAAAAAAATTCGTGTATTATTTTTAAAAAAATAGCGTAAAAGTTGTGCCAAATTTTATCCCTTTTAACTTTTTTGAGCTATTCGGTAGCCAGTCCCGACCATCAGATAAAGGTGGTGTGCCATAAAGGTGGTGTGCCATGTAGACTATTTTCATGTACCGTGATACAACCCGAGAGACGGCCGGACGAATTTGTTGTGGCTCAACGCTGAATCGCTCCACATATTGTTAATCATGTACCTTGACGACCTTGGTTGCGGCCGCCATGGCGGCGAAGTTCAGTCAGCTGGTATACACGGGCGGTGGGAGCCTGGGACACCAACCTCAGCTAATCAATCGGTCCACTCTCTAGGCCTATAGTTTTTTTTCTCTCTACATGCTCTGAACAAATTGTACTACGATAGGTTTAGTACAGTTTTACATCTTTGAGCTTAGTTCACGGAGTTCTATCTATCATCTCTGCTCATCCCATGCCCGCTCTCTTCCTCTATTCGCGCGCATGTGCGTGTTCATCTGATGTGGGCTGAGCGGCTGGCAGGCATGGATGCTCTGCTCAGTCCTGCTAATTTTGCTCAGTCCTGCTAATTTCAATTTCACTTCCATTTCGATTATATTGTTTGAACAGATTCCAACGACAACAACTCTGAGACTACTGATGGCCCCAGAATTGTCTTGGTGTGCATAATTTATAGGCTGCAAGTTTGTAAAGATTTAGATGGGGTAACAATTGGCACAACTTTTACTAAATGGGGTAATTAGGATGAATACTTTTTAAATGGGGTAACTAGCATCAAAATTGTAAAACTAGGGGGTAAAAACTGGAATAATTTATGTCGCAAGATCATCAGGAGCCAGGGTCAAAGTTTATGTTCCAAGTATCTGGTGCGGACCAAACAAAAGATGATGAGAAGGCGCAATCAGTCCGACGTGTAGTGTCGGACAAAACCGGCTGGTGCGCGCGCGTGCTAACTGATAGGACGGAGCTGATCGAGCTGGTTTTCAGTTTTGTGATAAATCATACAGTATATACACACTGTGGTTTTCGTTTTCGTGCTGTCGCCTCGTATCTCGTCCTTTGCGACATCGCTCTTCCGTTCAAATCGCGTGCGTACGCTCATGCGCAGGAACAGTCTCTCAGACAAACGGCGCCATGATTAATTCTCTCGTCGGGTTTGCTCGGGTTCTTGCTGCCATTTCCCTATCAGGCTAAACAAGTCGTTCAGTATTGAAAATTCGAGGGACATGGGAACAGCCCTTCCTGTGAAGATCGGTCATTATCAGGACAGACAGCCAGCACCAAACAACAAGACTGCACGAGGTGTGGAGCGCGATTGGGTGGCGAGAGTTCCGGTCCTGATCACTGGTCGCCGTCACGAGCTGACAGTGTACCACAACGCTTTTGTCTTCAGGTGTGCTATGCCTGCACCCTGGTGATTAAACTATGATTATGACCTTCAGCTTAGGCAGCCTACCCCTGGGATCCAGAATATTGGGATGATTGGTTCCCTCGGCACATCTCAGATGAGACCAGGAGCAGTCTCCGGTCCGCAACAACCAAGGCCAAGTCTTCCATCATCAGCGGCACCATCTGGTAGCCAAATGCCAGGTTCACAAGTAAGAAGCCTTGTACTTGTGGATAAAGTCTAATTTTATCTGTAGGCAAGTCAGTATTATGCTCGGACTTTCAGTTATATGTAAAATACGTGATTATGTACATTAGGTTTGTTAATATTAATATTCGCAACAGCCAAGGCCAGCATCAATCGCTGGTCCGCAACAGCCAAGGCCAGGAGCAATCTCTGGTCCGCAACAGCCAAGGCCAGGAGCGATCTCTGGTCCGCAACAGCCAAGGCCAGGAGCGATCTCTGGTCCGCAACAGCCAAGGCCAGGAGCGATCTCTGGTCAGCAACAGCCAAGACCAGGTCTTCTGCCATCAGCTACACCATCTTCATCTGGTAACCAGATGCCAGGTTCTCAAGTAAGAAGCCTTTTACTTGTGCAAAGTGAATGATCATGTAAATGAGATTTGTTCATATAAATGTTGATATAGACTTGAAAGGATATTTACAGACCTTCCAAATGTGGATTAATCATTTATAATCCACAGAAGTATAGACCTAATCGCCAACCCTTTATTAGTTTCACATGTTTTATGTTGTACCCTCCAGTTAGGAGGGAATACAACACTTATTTGCTATTTATGTCATGCTGTATACTTGATTGAATTATTTTCCAACAGAAAACCCCCATGCAGTCTATAACGAGACCACCGTCCATGGGATCTCCTTCGATGGCTTTACAGCAAACGCCGTCAAATGTACCGCCACAATTTAGGCCCCATCAAAGGCCACAAGTTCCACAACCAAGACCCTACAATGTTTCACAGTCTGCACCTATGGCTTCACATCAACAGAATGTAGTTTCAGGACAGCAGCAGCAGCTACCTCAGCAACAACTTATGCAGCAGCAGCAACAGGTACCTCAGCAACAACTTTTGCAGCAGCAGCAGCCACCTCAGCAACAACTTTTGCAGCAGCAGCAACAACAGCAGCAAAGTCAGCCACAAAGTTCCTCACAGCAAAATCAGCAAAATACATCACTGAAAAATCAGCAGCAACCTGCTCGGAATCCTGTCTCATTGACTCAGAAGCCTGATACTCCTGCTACGTTACAAGCTACTAATATGCAGCTTCTCGACATGGCTTCCGCCAATGCAGCTGCTGGTGAATCTAGTAATCGGCTACTCTCCAAGAGGAGTATACATGACTTACTTGCACAGGTATGCTACATCCCGAGTAGCAGTGTGAAAGGAGGTGCAAGATTCTGCAATTCCAGATTTCCATGGATCCTATATTTTCATTTTTTTCATGCATCCCATTCTTAACTGATCTGATTAAGGCATGTGTTATGCTGTTTCAAATTATTTCCTTTTGCATATGTCTATGTAAAATGCAGATTTTCTCTTTTCTGCCCTAGTTATTTTAATCAACCAATATAGTTTGTTACATCTATGTATAGCTGCATGATTAAAAACATGATGAATAACAATTGGAAAGCTCAGTTATCCTTTGTATAAGATCCAAAAGTATTAATAAAAAGAAAAGAAAAAATATATTTGATCATATGTAACATGTGGAGATTATAATAAGTCCATGGATGAAAACAAATGGTGCTATATCTTGACAATACTTTTGTTTAGTCTGAACAGTGCTAGGACTAAGCAAGGATCCACATGTGACTGACATGGGTGTGGCATTTTCTCAAATGCTATCTGACATTTAATCAAACCCCCCTTCTCAAAATTGCGCTATTGATTTGGCTGCTTCTGTTGGCATCTTCTAAATCTCGGTTCCAGTGATACTTGAATGGATAAGTAGGGTTCCACCTTCTCAAAATTGTGCTATTGATTTGGCTGCTTCTGTTCGCCTACTCTCAAGGTTTTGGTTACCGGTAGAAAAAAATTCCGAGGATGGTCGGGATTTCCGGTTACCGGAAAATCCCGACGGTTACCGGACGAATTTGAAATCCAAAATTCGAAATTTCAAATATTTTGGTTCCCAATTTAACCATTTATCAAAAGTTTTTGTTAAAATTCAAAATTTCGGAATTTTTCATCCGGTATGACCATTTCCCGAGGGTGCTCGGGATGTCCGGTTACCGACCGGTAATCGGATTTCCCGACCGGTAACCAAAACCATGCCTACTCTAAATCTTGGTTCCAGTGAATAGTGATGCTTGAATGGATAAGTAGGGTTTTAATAGGATAGTTCTTACTCTTGCAAATACTTCCACAAGATATTCCTGTTGAATTTTACTTTACTCAGTATGAGGTCTCTACGATCATAAACATCACTGGTGCTGACTTGTTTGTCGATTTAATTGACTCTCGTATTAGTTTTATGTAGTTGCCTGTTTCACGTAGTACAGCTGCCAAGTAATCTTATAATTTGTTCACACAGATCGACCCTTCAGAAAGGCTGGATCCTGAAGTTGAGGATGTTCTTATTGACATTGCTGAAGATTTTATTGAATCTGTATGTTTCTTTGTCTCTCCCTACTTCTTTCGTTTGGTGATTTTTTCTCTCTAAGGATGATTGTTGTCGGGAATACGTTTTCCTACAAGAAAATACACATGATTTCCATAGCTTTTGTCTTTTTTTTCAACCCAGTGACGTTATGTTCAATGTTCCAGTTCTTGATTCGAATGCATTTGTATTTCTTTGAGGCCCTTTTTCCTGTCACATAGTCCCTCCGTATCAAAATATAAGACTTTATATATACTTTCTGCACACATGTATCTAGACATGTTTTAGTGCAAGATTCACATGAACCTTGCACTAAAACATATCTAGATACATTTGTGTAGAAAGTAACTAGAAAGTCTTATATTTTGATACGGAGGGAGTAGCATACTTTAACTCAATCGATGTTTTACTTGTTAGTCTTTTTTATCCGCAAGTAGCCTGCAACAAATGTTTTTACCAGAAATTGTCATTTTTCGCAAACCCTGGTTCAGAGAATATGCAGTGTTTTTGAAGTTGATAACATGTTGCCAACCTTTATCATTATATGATATGTGAATTTCCATAAAATTTCACCTGCCATATCCTGGATGTTTTCTTATTAGCTATTTTGTTTGGCGATAACTATTTCTGAGCAGGTTGGAACATTTGCCTGTTCTTTAGCAAAGCATAGAAAGTCAACTACTTTGGAAGCAAAAGATGTACTCCTTCATGCAGGTACCTGATTGTTTTGTCTCTTCAAGAATATTTGTCTGCTGTGCTCCTGCAATAGCAGTTCAGTTACAGTTGTGTCATGGATTAATATCACCATGCAGAGAGAAGCTGGAATATCACCTTGCCAGGCTTCACTGGGGATGAAATAAAACTATACAAGAAGCCGGTAATTCGGAACTTCACATATTTATTTCTTCCATCTTGTATTCCAGAAAATCTAGTTACTTTTGTAACCTACATTGACATTTTTATGCCTCTTATTCTTCATGATCTGCAGCATGTCAATGATATTCACAGGGAGAGACTTACTCTGGTACTTCTTTTTTACCATCCTCACCACATAAAATATCCACGCAGTTTTACGCATGATTACTTATTTATTTATCATCCTCACCGTATCAAGTATCCACATATTTCACACATGATTACCACATGATTACTTCTTGAACTATGGATATATTTCTAATCTTATGCTATGAGTTGGAAACATGATATTGGAAACATCCTATTGTGATTATCTCCACGCAATTATAGATCTTAGAGAGCCAATGATCCCAATTCAAATGAAGTGATTTTTCAGTTATGAGCTTAGCAATGTCCATTCCACATCACCTAGCTCATCTGTGCATGTGCCCGAAATCCCATCTGATTAGTATCTTTTCATTTGTTGGATACTTCCTTTGCATGTTGAGTTGATATGTTACTTCTTTATCTGAATCTGTCCAGATTAAGAAGTCAATGGCGAGTGAAGGTAACACGAAGAGCGCTGCTGCCCAAGCTGCAGCCAACCAGAAAAACCAGGCTCCAAAGCCACCTGCCACAGGTTCTCCGTGAAAGAAACCCACTAGCCCTTGTTGTAGAGTGTGTAGATGTATTCGTAAAGCTGGAAATGTCGCAATACTAACTAGTGTATTTGTTCGACAACCCTGCTAATTTAGCCCCGAACTTCGTGGAGGTGTCAGTGATACTCTTCCATTGTGGATTTTGTTCAGAAATAGCTGAGGCAGGAGAAGCCTTGCTTCCTCGGCTACTTTGTCAATGCATGAACCTCTGTATATATGTTCATCGATGCTGCTCTGAGATGCAGTGTTACTTCACTATTTATCTCAATGCAAGTTTTATTAGCATAGACATGTCGATTCCTTGGCTCCTTGCATTTACCGCCGAACAAGTTTGTATGTGCTAACCATTTTGGGTGGGCAAGAGTCTGAACTAGTATTCCCTCCGTTTTTAAATATAAGATGTTCTAGGTGTGCAGATATTGTCTAGATACATAGTAAAATGCGTGAACATACACACTAAAATGTGTCTAAGTACATTTCTATACATGCGAATGTAGACAATGGCTAAAACATTTTATATTGAAGAATAGAGGAAAGCATATGCTAAATTTTCTGCAGTATTTTTTGCGTGAGTAACAACCCTTTGGACCTTGGTTACAGAAGCGGTTGGTGAAATTTCGTTTCTGCAGTATTTTTTGCGTGAGTAACAACCCTTTGGACCTTGGTTACAGAAGCGGTTGTTGAAATTTCAGACGGTACCTGTCTTTCATGGCTACCCAGTGTTCAGAACGTGATCATGTTTGCTGACCGAGGCTGGTTCGGGCGCCAGGCTGCTGTCGCGGCGGTCGCACCCTGGTAGGGCTTGCCGCTGGTGTCTGGTCCGCCGTCTGCCACGGCGGCGCACGCAAACGAGAAGACGTCCGAGCAACCTGAGCCACGCCCAGCTACTTAGCTGCACAACACGTGTGGTAGGTACGTGTACGTGAGAGCGCGCGTTTTGCGTGCTGAGGATGATGGTGGCCCGCGCGATGGTCCTCCCTGTTCCTAGGATTTAAACCTGCGGTAGGGCTCGGCTCCTACTGCCCCCATTTGACTGACGCTTAGCTGCAGAGTCGGCATCCCTGGAAGATTGAAGAAAGGAGGTCCTTGTGACCATCTCCTGTCGGAAGTCGGCATAGTCGTCGCTAGGTGGTATATAGACCTGCATGTATTTTTTGTTATTTCTTGTGTGTTTTGTACTGTCTTTACAAGTTGATGAATAGATCGGAAGTTTTCTCGAGAAGAAAAAAACTTGGGATGGGACTCGTGTGGTAATTGCATTTCTCAAGGCTGGTAGCGAGGCTGCGATTAAGCCTCCGTTTCCAAATATAAGATGTTTTAGATTTTATCCACATTCATATGCACACAAATGTATCTAAACATATTTCATGTGTAGGTTCACTAACTTTAGTATGCATGTAGACAACATGTGTAACACCTAAAACATCTTATATTAAAAAACGGAGAGAATACTTGTTGTCATGGTGATCAGTAGTATCCCGTAGTACCGGTCCGGCGGTCACTCTACTAGGTCCCTCCAATTACGGATAACGATCGGACGTACTCCCTTCAGCTTGACAAGCATCTAGCAAGAAACCATGGAACATGTGGCGCCAATTTACATCGACGTACTTGTCATCGACCGGGACTGGAGGCCTGATCATACACTGAACTTGCATGGACCGTGAGAGTGAGACGGAAGTATTCAGATTTTACCACCTGTGCCCGTTTCTTGTTGCCACATCGGTTCGTACTAGTACATATCACAGTGCCATTACACTGTGCAGTAGGTGAAGGCAGCCAACTGTATGAAGACAGCCACCGAAGAGTCCCCGAGCAATGTTGCAGCATGATCCTCACTGATGACTGATCACTGTTGCGGCTGATGAGAGCGTCTTGCGTTCAGATTGAGGAACGCCGAGCATCGAATGGATCACAGATGGTTCGTACACACGCTAATTTTTTTTAAATAATACACAAAAATTATTTAATTTCGGAAATAATACGCCATTTTTATTTTTTTTCAAAAATATTACCCAGTCGGCCCCGTCGGAGCAGACAGGGCCGACTCGGTCACGGCGAAGCCGACAGCCCTAATCGGTCTCGATGAAGCCGACTAGTGGCGTGCACCCATAAATACACGCCACTGGTATTCCCTACTAGTGGCGTGCACTCATCTATACACGCCAGTGCTAATAACCCAGCATACTTGGGGGCTTACACGTGGACGAGTGGGGCCTCTCGGTCTCGACGAAGCCGATTAGGGCCTGTCGGTTTCGACGGGGCCGACTGGGTAATATTTTTGAAAAAATAAAAACTGCGTATTATTTCCGGATTTAAAAAAAAATCGTGTATTATTTAAAAAAATTAGCCGTACACAGCCTTGATTGCACTTATTAAGGTTTTAATCCTTCCAGCGATGGGAAACAGGCTCGCCCGACCACTCTGCCGCCGGCACGCCGCTGGCCGCCGGCCCCGGCCCCAACCTGTCGCTCTTCATATCCCTTATCTATTCCTCAATCTTAATCGAGCTGGCCATTATTTCTCTAGGATTTAAGCATAAGTAAATTCTAGTTTTTACCCCCTAGTTTGACAATTTTGACGCTAATTACCCATTTAGCAAGTTTTCATCTGATTACCCCATGTAGTAAAAGTTGGCTAATTTTTTTAAATAATATACAAAAATTATTTAATTTCGGAAATAATACGTAGTTTTTATTTTTTTCAAAAATATTACCCAGTCGGCCCCGTCGGAGCTGACAGGGCCTACTCGGCCACGGCGAAGCCGACAGCCCTAATCGGTCTCGACGAAGCCGACTAGTGGCGTGCACCCATAAATACACGCCACTAGTATTACCTACTAGTGGCGTGCATCCATCTATACACGCCAGTGGTAATAACCCAGGCATACTTGGGGGCTTACACGTGGACGAGTGGGGCCTCTCGGTCTCGACGAAGCCGATTAGGGCCTGTCGGTTTCTACTGGGTAATATTTTTGAAAAAAATAAAATCTGCGTATTATTTCCGGAATTAAAAAAAATTCGTGTATTATTTTTAAAAAAATAGCGTAAAAGTTGTGCCAAATTTTATCCCTTTTAACTTTTTTGAGCTATTCGGTAGCCAGTCCCGACCATCAGATAAAGGTGGTGTGCCATAAAGGTGGTGTGCCATGTAGACTATTTTCATGTACCGTGATACAACCCGAGAGACGGCCGGACGAATTTGTTGTGGCTCAACGCTGAATCGCTCCACATATTGTTAATCATGTACCTTGACGACCTTGGTTGCGGCCGCCATGGCGGCGAAGTTCAGTCAGCTGGTATACACGGGCGGTGGGAGCCTGGGACACCAACCTCAGCTAATCAATCGGTCCACTCTCTAGGCCTATAGTTTTTTTTCTCTCTACATGCTCTGAACAAATTGTACTACGATAGGTTTAGTACAGTTTTACATCTTTGAGCTTAGTTCACGGAGTTCTATCTATCATCTCTGCTCATCCCATGCCCGCTCTCTTCCTCTATTCGCGCGCATGTGCGTGTTCATCTGATGTGGGCTGAGCGGCTGGCAGGCATGGATGCTCTGCTCAGTCCTGCTAATTTTGCTCAGTCCTGCTAATTTCAATTTCACTTCCATTTCGATTATATTGTTTGAACAGATTCCAACGACAACAACTCTGAGACTACTGATGGCCCCAGAATTGTCTTGGTGTGCATAATTTATAGGCTGCAAGTTTGTAAAGATTTAGATGGGGTAACAATTGGCACAACTTTTACTAAATGGGGTAATTAGGATGAATACTTTTTAAATGGGGTAACTAGCATCAAAATTGTAAAACTAGGGGTAAAAACTGGAATAATTTATGTCGCAAGATCATCAGGAGCCAGGGTCAAAGTTTATGTTCCAAGTATCTGGTGCGGACCAAACAAAAGATGATGAGAAGGCGCAATCAGTCCGACGTGTAGTGTCGGACAAAACCGGCTGGTGCGCGCGCGTGCTAACTGATAGGACGGAGCTGATCGAGCTGGTTTTCAGTTTTGTGATAAATCATACAGTATATACACACTGTGGTTTTCGTTTTCGTGCTGTCGCCTCGTATCTCGTCCTTTGCGACATCGCTCTTCCGTTCAAATCGCGTGCGTACGCTCATGCGCAGGAACAGTCTCTCAGACAAACGGCGCCATGATTAATTCTCTCGTCGGGTTTGCTCGGGTTCTTGCTGCCATTTCCCTATCAGGCTAAACAAGTCGTTCAGTATTGAAAATTCGAGGGACATGGGAACAGCCCTTCCTGTGAAGATCGGTCATTATCAGGACAGACAGCCAGCACCAAACAACAAGACTGCACGAGGTGTGGAGCGCGATTGGGTGGCGAGAGTTCCGGTCCTGATCACTGGTCGCCGTCACGAGCTGACAGTGTACCACAACGCTTTTGTCTTCAGGTGTGCTATGCCTGCACCCTGGTGATTAAACTATGATGACGTGGCCTGGTTCTTGTTTATGCTAAATGGACGTTGGCATCATTACACAGAGAAAAGGAAACAATCGATCGAGGTTCGTATCTTGTCGTGGTGTTGCAATGTAAAGTGGTAGTCGTTGTCGTTTGCACTGTGGTTACCTGCCGTGGATAAAACCGCAGGAAACGACCACCAATGGAGTACAATCAGACTGAAAACAGTGAAAAATAGAAAAATGTACAAGGTGACAAACACAAAGTTTCCCTAAATGACATCTGCACTAGCTTAGAGGAGTGAGCGGTCACAAATCAAATCTTGAAGAAAATAGCAATAATGGAATAAACAATGGTTTTTTAGAGAGAGGGAGAAGGAATTGACAGTAGTAGGAAATAGATAAAAGATTTTCCTATAAAGGTGTTCCTCTGCCACTCAACCTATGGTTATAGCAATTAGCTCCACCGAAAACATGTCCTCTAAGATGCTCTAAGTTACCACTATGCTTAGTGATGCTAATTGAAGCAAACATGAGGAGTAGGTCATGGAGAAAACTAGTTTTTTGGGACCAAGAAAAAGGAAAGAAATAATCGATTCTCCATCTAGCAAGCACCTAGTTATCCAGCCATCGATGCGGCGATCTTTCACCTTCCGCGTCGTCTTACGAAAAACAGCAAACGTACGATAAAAACCGGTTCATTGCGCACATATGGTGTAGGCACTCCTAACCCTGAAGAGAGCCGGCCGACCGCCGACCGGAATCATCTGGGTCGCCAAAACATTTCAGTGCAAGAATTACACAAGACAGAAACATTCGTTTTGGCATGCTTCTAAACGGTAGGAAAATCTGGGAAAAAGAGAATAAACTTTGACAAACGGGCATGACAAGACGAGGATGGAGATCGACGAGGCTAGATTCTAGATGCGCGCAAACAAAGCATAGCTTCGTTAGGCCATGCGAGTGGTGGCATGGTATTTTCGGCCACTGTGTTGAGAAATCAAGCGTATCTATTCCGGTTCGGACCCTGGAAAACATCATTCGGCAAAAATCCTACTCCTGTCTATGAATAGATCTAATTTGTATGCTCGTGGAGGTGTGCGGCGGTATGAGGCCGAGTGCATAGAGATGACTGCTGATTTATCAGGTCATGGCGCTGAGGGCTCCCTACCTCATTTTTTATAGATGAAGGGGGTAGGGTTATATTTAGAGTCCTACTAGAATACAAACTAGTACATTACTAATACTTGACTTGTACTCTAAAAAGATAAGGTATCCTTTTCTCCAGTGTACGCCGAGTTTTTCTAATGGCCCACCATAACCCTGATGGCCTCATTCTACTCTCAGTCGGATACCCGAGTCCCGTAACCCTACACCTAGGTTTGTATAAGTTTTTGGATCTGCCACTGATTACACACTATCTTATTTTCATTGGTTAATACTCTAAATAGCGTTGTTTCAATACCAAGTATAGAGCATACACACTTAGTTAATTTTTTGACTGATATAAAATTTTAACCACAGAAAAAGTTGTTTCTATAAATATGCATACTTAATCAAACCCTAGAAAGCGCCGCTGAAATATTTGGTTCATCGTACATCCTTATCATAAATAAATATAAAGTATACATTGTAGAAAAACATATTTTTTGAACATACTTTTGTGACAAAGTAAAGGTTAATATCTTTCAATGATATTCATTACAAACATAAAATAGACCAACTAATATTTACTAATATTTTCAGCTATGTGGTTCAACTATGCGAACAACAAAAATATACTGGTAATATTGTAACATGTTTAAAATAAGATGTAACAATGTATATAATTTAGTATAAATTGTATTATTTTGACTCGTCCTGAGCCTTATTTTTATTGGAACGGCCATGACAAAGGGTGATTATTTGTGCTACTCGCGAGTTGCCTCAAACGACACACCACCGGAAAAATGAGCTTATACTAGAAGGAGATATGAGACGATTATAAATATATAAACAACATAATGTACAAACATGTTGCATAATGAATTAGTCACAACTATATTGACAACACAATGAAAGCTTGATTCAATCTCAAGCTTTTTTCTGTCAGGCTCATGTCAACGACTCATTGATGTGCTAAAAAGAATAAACGATAGGGTTGCAGATTGTCTAGCTTATCTTTCGCGAGCTGAGCACCAAACCGACTTGGGGTTGTAGGATGCTCGTGACGCTCTAACCGACTTTCTGGATGCTGATTGTAATTCTAATCCTGAGTAATAAAGCTCCTTTCCTAG
Organism: Poa pratensis; assembly: GCA_947311845.1. Taxonomy (NCBI): domain Eukaryota; kingdom Viridiplantae; phylum Streptophyta; class Magnoliopsida; order Poales; family Poaceae; genus Poa; species Poa pratensis. The sequence continues at coordinate 14,430,191 of CAMZMU010000071.1, forward strand.
CGCAAAAAAAGGCTCATATCAACGACCGTGGGCAGATATATTTTTGGCGGTCAATACACGTCCATAAGCGAAATTTGTTACGAAAACATTATCTATTTGCACCCGTTCCAATAACGTGTTGGGGTCAGCTAGTTTGTTTATCCGGTTTATTTTACGAGTTAATTGCTAATTGATTATTTTTACATGTAAACTGAGATAACAGTTAGCTTGATTTTAGGTCCTCCTAAATTCACGCACGGGAAAGACAATGGTTAGTTCCAAGCTCCAGCGACTAAAAAAGAGGTGACGCACATGAAAACACCCCTCGTAGCTTGGAATCGCACGTAAGAGATAAAAATTTGAGCGTTGTACGTGGCCTAAGATGCTCTATGTTACCACTATGCTTAGTGTGCTAATTGAAGCAAACATGTGGAGTAGGTCATGGAGGAAAATAGTTTTTTGAGACCATGTAAAGGAAATAAATTGTGGGTCCTGCCAATCGATCTTAATTAGGCCGAGATCTTTCACCTTTCGAGTGTCTTTAAAAAGCAGCAAACGTGCAGTAAAAACTGGTTGTTGCGCACAGACGATGTAGCCTAACCCAGAAGAGAGCCGGGCCGGAATCATCTGGCTCGCCGAAACATTCCCGTGCAAGAAAACGCACGAGACAGTGACAGCAATTTTGGCATGCTTCTGGACGTTGAGAAAATCTGAGAAAAAAGAGGATAAACTTTGGAGAAAGTGGACGCGGCAGAGATCGACGAGGCTAGATTCTACTCCTACATGCCTGCAAACAGAATCATAGCTTCCGTAGGCTCTACGAGTGGCGGCATGTTTTTCCCAGTCACCGTGTTGACAAATCAGGCGCAAACTTCTCCCTTTCTTTCCCCCACCGCTCTGCCCCTTGAGAGTCGCCTGGAAACTTCCGTCGCCGCCCCTTTCCTCCCTGCTCACCGGAGGCACTGCCGGCCGGCGAGGAGATGGAATAGGTGGTAGGCTTGCCTTGTACATAGTAGTCGTAGGTGTAGAGCTAGGTTTTGCCCTTATGGCGTGTGGCTACGTGCCGACTGAGGGTAGGATGGTGGGTCTCGGCGACCAGATCCGCCGCGCCGTGGGTTTCCTCTGCCTCGCTGCGCTCCGTTTGTGGCAGGCGGCGTCGCAAGGGCGGCTGAGGGGCTCGCGCATCCCTCCTAATAAGGTGCGCAAAGGAAGTAAGGAGATGGGCTTCCTGACCAGTCCCGACTCTTCGTCATTCTTCCTCTCCTCGCAGCGGTATTCCCATGGTGGGAATCGAAGGCAGCGACGTTGCGGAATACTGGCGACTTCTTCAATAAGGTCTGGCCCCTAGTCTTCTTTGCCGGCTATCTTCTTCTCTGTCTGCCTCCTCCGATTAGTGGCGGGATTTCGGAGTTCGACAGCGGATTGGTTTGTATGGTGAAGCGGTTGAGGACTGGGTTTGTGGGAAGCTGGAGATGTGGCGCGTGGCGTGCTGAGCTCTCTCCTTCAAGGCGCCATGGTGGCAGCAGAAGGAAGATGGAAGTGCTGCGTCGTTCCGTCTCCGACGACCTGGGAGTAGGGATGCTGCTGATTGACGAACACTCTCGGAGCCTTTGGCATCCGACTCTGGAGACCAACTGGTGGTCAACAGCGCTGGCTTCGATGGCTAGCGATTTTCCAACCTCCGTGTGGAGGCCCTTCCACAAGCTCGCGACGGCAACTCTCTTCCCTTCAACTCCAAGTGGTTTCATCCCGGAGCTGTTGCGGATGGCCGTGGCTAGAGCTTGGCGTTCGTCGGCGGAAGCAGAGGACCCAATTGCTTTTCCTATCAGTTGTGTAGGGTCTTTCCTGTTATTAGTTGGGACTGCCTTGTAATTTTCCTTTTATTGAAGGTCCCTTCTGTAAAATGTACCTGCTTCGCTAAAATTTAATGGCATCCAGGCCCTTCGGGGCCGCTCCTCGTTTAAAAAAGACAAATCAGGCGCAAGATCTAGTGGCATTTTTTTGTCCGAAACAGGAAAGCCATATCAGCGATAGGATCGCGCCCTCGGAAGTTTGCGGAATTCTTCGCGGAGGTATTAGCACCAGGCATACAACAACTTGTCAGGTGGGAGCAAATTCATACAAGAATTTGCAAAACGAGCTGGACTGGTACAAAAACTTGGTTGGCTGTTTCAAATTGGTACAAATCCACTCAGAACTCGACACTTGGCTGCCACGGTGGAGAAGGGCGTGCACGCGTGGCCTGTTCACTTTGCAAAAAAAAAACCTAAACCTCTGGACCCATCACAGACGGGACCAAACCACAGGATAAAAATCCCCTCTCCCCTGCCCCGTTGACCTCTGTTCCCCACTTCCTCCTCGCGTCGGCGTCGCCACCTAAATCGGTCGCCGTTGTCCTGATCCTGGTGTTGTGCTGTAAGCTCCTCTTCTTCTTCCTCCTCTTGCATTGCCTCTAGTTGGTGCAGAATTACTTCCACCTGGTTCATCTGCTTTTCTTTTAGTGCTTTTCCCTCTAACTCCTTTACCCCTTCCTCTGTCAGATATGTCTCCTGTTGTTGGTGTAGTGGTTTTTCTGCCTCTTCCTCTGGTTGTCAATCTTCCCCTGTTTTGGGAAGTTGTTAATCTCCCTCCAGCAACAGGGATTGTCTCCCTTGCATCGGCCACAAATGAACTTTCATCAGGTAATGGGACGTCTGGCCTGGGGAGTGGTCTGTGTGCTCTTTCCTGCATGACAGTAGCTAGTGAGTACTACAAATTGCATGATTATGCTGAGAAGCAATTCAACTTAGTAAGTAAAAAAAAATGGTACCTCTTGGCCTAGAATGTACACCATCATATGTGGTTGATGCTCTGGATCCAATGAAGGAGTAGTAGTCTGAGGAATAATGTGCTGCCATCCAATAAATTCAGCATTGTCAGCATACATAACATGAACCAAATACAAAGAGACACAAATCTGAAACTTGCCTGTAAAATAGATGGGTTATCTGGTTCCTCCTCATCCTCTTCTTCTTGCACAATGCCATTATTTAGCTGTTGCATGTACTTGGTATGGCCTTTTTTATTGTGGCCAGTCATCTTACATACTGAACAGTGCATAGCCACTCCTGCCTTTGTGATAATTTTAGCCCCATTATTGTCCTTCTCTTCTGGTATTTTTCTCCGATTTTTCTTGGGCCTTCCCATCACTTTGGTGTACAGAGGGAGGTATACAAGCACCCCATTCTGCTTCTCCCAGTGGCACCTAGCTCTGAGTGGTGCCAAGTTGTAAGCATATGCCTTTTTGTATGTTTCAATAGAGTAGCAATTGTGCACCATTTTCGCTGGGTCTATTCTCTCATGTCTGCAACACGCAAGTGCATGGTGGCATGGAATTCCAGTGAGCTGCCATCTGTTGCAGTCACAAGTCCTGCCATTCAGATCCACAACATACCCTCCTTCAAATTCTCGAGAAGATATTTTAAATATACCTCCACCAGCATCTAGTAGATCACATTTTTAGCAAATTCAGTGAGCTTGTCAATCTTTTTCTGGATCTTTGGGCATATCCTTCCCTTCCATTTCTCACACTCTTGTTGCTTACCAACTATCCTGTTCAATATTTTGTAGAAAATATTTTCAAGCATGGACAACATTGGCATTTCTCTAGCCTCAAGAATATAGTTGTTAAACACTTCAGAGTGGTTATTGAGCAACATGTCACATTTCGAGAAATCCTTGAAGAATGCTTTAATCCATGTGAATGGTTCAAGCTCATTGACCCACATAAAAGCTTCTGGACTGTCAGCTTGAAGCTTGTCAATTTTTTTCTGCCAAATGGGGATATTAGTTGACCTAGCAATTGCACACAGATAATTCTTCAGCGTCTCGCCTTTGTGTTTTGTGTGAAAATTCTGATAAATATGCCTGACACAATGTCTGTGCTCTGCATATGGAAAAACAGTACTCACTGCCTTAATGAGCCCCTAGAAAAACGAGAGAATTAAGTCAGTGATAAAAGATAAATGGAGCACGACAAACAAAGGTAGAGTACACACACAAATACATTTAACTTTGTACCTTCTGCCTGTCACTCATGATGGTGAAGGTGGATGTGTTTGTGATATTGAGATCATCTCTTAATGTCGTCAGAAACCATTCCCAGGAACTTGTGCATTCCACCTCAACTAGCCCCATAGCAATTGAAAAAATACTATCATTTGGATCTATGCCAACTGCAGTAAGCAAATTTCCATTGTATCTCGTTTTATGTGACACCCATCTATGCATATGAATGGCCTGCATCCTTCAAGGAAACCTCTTTTACATGCATCATAAGACCAATAAAGAGTTGCTAGATGATTTTTTGGAACTACACCTCCCTCTTCTGTCGATGTGTTTGTGCTGAGAAAGAATTTAGAACCAGGATTTGATCTCCTCAGCTCCTGTCCATAGTCCCACAACAAGGAAAATTGTTCTGTCTCGTCACCATGGATTATGGTGAGTGCCTGCTTTCTTGCTCTCCTTAACTTCCATTGATTTGGAGTCAAGTTGAATTTTCTCTGGATTTTAGTGGCAAATGTATGCAGATCCATTTTTTGGTTGTCTCTTAACTCATCAAGGAAATAACTTGTCAAGAACGTGGCTGTCAAGGCCTTGGTCTCAAAAACTCTCTCACATAGATGCACATCATTAAATTTTCTCACAACCATTGCATCCGTCCTACTGTCTGTAGAGGCCTTCAAGAACCATGGACAACCTTCTTCACAATCTCCATCACATACTACATCAATCCTTGTGGCCTCATTTATACTTTTCCTCAGTTTTACTCTCTCCCTAATGCTGTAAGACTTTATTGCCGCTCTCAGCTCTTTAACACATGAGAAAATCATGCCCACTTTGAATTGTGGCGTTTCCATGTCCACTTGAGCATTGAACTCACTGAACTTGTACTTAAGCTCTAACTGCTGCTCTTTTGTCAGGCGTATGTCTTCATGTTCCAATCCTGCATCATCCTCATGATCAATTGTGTCCTCTATTTCATTATGGTCATTCACTTCCTTGTCGACATTCGCCTCGAACATGTCATCGTCACCATCCTCTGCATCAAAATCACTGTCATAAAACTCACTGTATGTTTCTTCATCGCCTGCATTTCCTATATCAATTTCTGCTGCAGAAATTACACAAGACGAGCTAGCATTTCCTAGTCCAGATGAGCTAGCATTTCCTTGTCCACTTGAGCTTGCAACCTCTGCCCCTAACTTGACAATGCAATCGGGCCTCAAAACATGCAGGAAATTAGTGGGATCAACTAAAATTGTGAGTGTCTTGTTCTCCTTCACGGCATCTATCATTGCAACAATGAATGCACCATTCTCAATGTAAACAAGCCCATTAGTTACTTTTTTCCCCGGTAAACAGCAGTACACCTTCAGTCTATTAGTGATTAAGTGACCAAGTTGCTTCACAAAATCATTAATCCAAAGGAGATACCAGGTTTCAGTGCTGCAATTGTCAAAGAAATCCAGGTGTCATCCATGTACTCAATTGGCTCATGCAGATTAACGAAAAATCCATTGTGATCAATGGACACAGAAAACTTGTCTGAATCATCCCCTGTCAACATATGCACAAAAATTCAGTTAGTGTTCAAAATTCAGAAGCACATGCAATTGTTCCCATAATACACGACTGTGGTAGTTAAAACACAGTCTATTATACACACAATACAATAGCAACACACAATGCACAACAAAATATCAAATTTAGGTCCTAAGCATGGAACAAATCTATCAAAAGGATCAAACTTTATGACGGCGCAAGCCAATTCAGTGCTAAAAACAGTCGAAACAGGGCATGCACCGATTCATGTTTAACCACTTCAGAGACCTAATTCAGTATTCATACATCACGAAAACACTATTTTTTTGATCTACAAAACATCCAACCTACACAATCATCGAAGCCATCAATCCGCCAGAACGGGCGCCATAATAACCACTAAAATCATGCAAAATGGCACAGATTTCTTGCACAGATAGGAAGGGAACATCATCCTCTGTAACTACCAGCTCAAATCGAACTAACTTTTCTTGACCAAAACCGGTGGCGATCATGGCGGCCTCGAGCCCTATCTAAACCCACGCCCGCGGTGGAGGTAACCTCTGCAATTCCGGAGAGGAGGACACACGTACCGTATTCTGGAGCCTCCATGTCGTACCTCCTGTACACTGGAACATCCTCCATTGTCGCCGCCGACGATGCGCGGCGTGAGCAGACGAGTTGCGGCGCGGCCTCCGCGACTGCCAAAAGTGGAAGAAGAACACCGACCAAATCGGCGAACTTGTCCTATATGGTTGTAGGAGGGACCTCTTTGTGAATAAGCAAAACAACAGGGACCCTTAATTAATTTTTACATTACCATTCCGAGTCTGGCCCGATTGTTACTTCCGCCGCTCTTTTGGATTTTCCTGCTAAAAACCTCCTCCACCGTGGCAGCCAACTGGCAGCCAAGTGTCGCCTCCTGATTGGGTTTGTACCAATTTGAAACAACCTGACAAGTTCTTGTACCAGTCCACCCCGTTTTGCAAGTTGTTGTATGAATTTGCTCCCACCTGACAAGTTGTTGTATGGCTGGTGCTAATACCTCTTCTTCGCGCATGCGCTACCTAGCTATAGCTTACGGAGACGTCGGGATCGACGCACATGCACATAAATCTCACGAGATCCAACGTGACTGGTTGCATATCTTACCTGTCAGCCGTATCAGTTCTCGCACGGTCTAACACTTTCTTAACGTCTCGAACCAGCAAAACTACACGTAATTGCACCGATGGAACACGTACGACACGACAAATGGGCTGGCCTATCGGTCAATTGCAGAAACAAAACAAATCACTCATAATTACATTTACATGCATGTGTTCAACTATATCTCACTAGTACAGATCGGGCAATTTAAGGCCGCATGATCGCATACGAATGCAGTCACCCGTGTGCATTCTCTCTCATCGCTTACACTTACGAATTGAAACCGTATGCAGTGGGTTAGACGACGGTTGCGGGAATGAACTTCGCATATACTTAATTTTTCAAAATCGTGTGCGAACTATCGCACACGCCCAGAAAGTATCAATAGTATGCATTGCTTCCCAACATCAGGAACGATTTTTTCTCTTCTGATCATGTGCAATAATAGATAGTACAGAGTCGACAGAGTAATTAATTTGAATTTTATTACTGATTCGAAGAACTGAAAACAGAGATATACATATTGTAATAACTAGAACTATATGCTACTAATAATAATAATTAGAACTAGCCTAGTTCTTATTCTTCTTCGATGGCGGCCCTTGCGCGCAATCGTCTTGGCGACGACGACGCTTCTTGCCTCCATTGTCCTCATCGCCGCCGTCTTCGCTGTCGCTACCGCCGTCGTCTTCGCTGTCGCTACCGCCGTCGTCGTCCTCGTCTTCCTCCTCCTCCTCCTCCTCGTCGTCATGCTCCTGGTGCGTCAACTCAGGATCCGAGTCGTAAATCTCGGAGCCTGTGGGGCTAAGCGTGCCGTTGCTGGACGAGTCATCGTGGTCGCTTGGAGTGGGTGGGGGAGCCTTCTCGCCGTCGCTCCCCGAGTCGTTGTCACCCCTCACCCACCAGTACTCCACCAGTCAATGGGGTCCATGGTTGCAGTCAAGAGGTTGGGAAGAGTTTGCGAGAAGGAACGGGAGAGAGTATGGATGAAGAAGATGACAATGAGGAGTGAAGCGGTGATATCACATTATATTGGTAGAAGATTGCGGTTAAAATTCCGAGACAATGAAGCGCATTCAGAACAAACGGCAGTTCCAAGGTTCATTTATCCCTATCGCACACAGTTTCCAACAATACGACGTGTGCTTTGTTTTCCGTTCACATACCATTTTCAAACACAGATCGTGTGCGATAGCATGGTACCGCAGACGCGTTTAGATGGGCCGACCGTGTGCAATTACTAGTAGGCTAAAGTAGTGGAAGAAAATCCACTAAAAGTAGGCCCAGTAGTTTAGTGGCATCAATTCTAGCTGATATTTTTCTAATCTGGATATTTAATGCAAACGCTTTCGGTACCGGTACCGCAAGCGTGTGCGATGGAACAATATCGCACACAGTTGTTTTGGGCTGACCTTGTGCAATATCCTGTAGGCCCATTAGTTTAGTCGCACGTACGGATACTTAGCTTGTTTAGTCCCACCTCGCTAGTTTAGAGCGCGTTTGACCGGTTTATAAGCACAACTGCGCGGCCGCTTATCAGCCATGGTTGGTCTAGGGGCCAATCTGAGATCAGATAGACGTATATCTGTCTGTTCTCAGACTGGACACTAGATTAACCATGTTTTTTTATATTTGTTTTTAGGTTTTACGATGGGAATCATCGCATATGGTTTTATAAATATTATTGTAAGCGTAGATGGAGACATCGCACATGATTTTTGGTTCACTAACCGTGTGTGATTGTGAGGCCCACCAGGGCCCATGTTGACGCAACCCTACTTTGTCTCTTGTTTATATTTGGACCAGCAGCTACTGTGAGTTCAGTTCACTCCACAGCCGCCCCCCACCCATTTTAGTACACTCTGCTCACGTGGTCGACTGAGCGGAACATAGATCTCTCCCGAGCTACTTTGCCGATGACGCCGGCAGCATGTGCATATCGAAGGCCGGAGTTGCCGCTATTTCACACGGTTGCGCCGGCTCGTCCACGCCCACCACATTTTAGACATCGTCGTCGTACGCACAAGGTTGTTCGTTTTCGTCTTCCTCATCCCCTTCTTATATGAAAGGTATACACATGCGCTCCGGATTCGGTAGAATATTGTGGATTGGAACTACTCTCTTGCTTTTTAAACTGATGAGCACTCGTGTGCACTATTTTATGGGCCTGTTTCCGGATCCATTTGTTAGATTTACTATATTCTGTCCGACCGGATCTATTTGTTAGATCTATTTTTAGGGATGCATGTCTCGTTTATTATAGTAATATTGTCACATGTATGCCGATGATGAATATACAACCCGTACTACTATGTTAATAGGGTTTAAGGTTTTGGGTCAAGGATTTGTTTCTAATTATATTATATTCAGGACCCAGACCCTATGCCTTAAACTCTATTTAAAGTCTAGTAGGGTTATATCTGAGGCTTATACACTTTAGTAAGTTTAGTTTATAACTTTAAGCGTTGTATTTCTAACTGTATCTAGCTTCTTATGATAGGGATCTTATTTTGGTGGCACTGTACAAGAAGATGTGGTTACTTCTTTGCTTCCAGATTTAAAAAGAGCTAAGAAAACTGAAGCAAAGAAGTAACCAAAGGGCACATGCATCCGTGGGTTCTTCCTCTGGGGTGAATCGTGATCTCAAGTGGAGCTAGTGTTGATATAGCACGACATGATCACGTACCCCAAAGGTTGAATTGTGGAAGGTGATTATCTTCCACAAGGTGTATAGGACCTTGTATGTAACGGTTGCATCATTGTCATGCTCCTTAAACTTGACGATGCATGGTAAGTGCACATAAATTATTTGTTCTACCATTTAGCTTGTCGGTGTTTATATTCTCACACTGCAATATCAACAGGTCAATGATGCATTCACCGTTTCATAGCATTCACCGTCAAGAGCTTCTCGCAAGAGAAAGATATATAGGTCCCAAGAGCTTCTCGCCAGAGAAGGATATATATGTCCCAAGAGCTTCTCGCCAAAGAAGGATATATATCCGTTGCTTTTGTGATGTTTTGGTGCACTGCATAAGACACTTTTTTAGTTAAGAGTGTCTTGTATAGTGCCACCAAAATATCACAGTGGTGGTGAGAAGAGTTAACTGATGGTGCTGAACAAGTTAAGGATCAAAAATGGCAACTGCAAGGTCTTAATTTGGCAAAACGGAGCGTGGCGTCAATCTGAAGCAAAGACGTAAAGCAAATCCATCATTGTTAGTCTAACTATATGACTTATTACTCTAACTATATAATTGACTCCTTTATTTATACTTAAACAGGGGAGTCACAATGACACAAGCTGGTTGCACAAAGCAAAGAATAAGCTGAAGTGCCAACTGCCAGTGTCTTGGGAAGACAGTGGCAGCTATATATCGTTCGAAACCCAGCGCAGAGGCAAAGATGTAATCAAGAGTGTTCTGTTCTGATGAATATATCTCAATGTACTGATATATATGTATCCCAATTGATATATATGTACTGATGGTTTCTAAAATGTCCAATGAATTATTTGATTGCGACGTGCCACCGTATATACATATGAAATGTTCAATGAATTATGTGATTCTGATGTGCTATACTGTGATTTGGATGAAATACTGTAATTATGGTAATGACTGCGCACACTTATGTTTTGTTAAACGTGGACGATTGGACGACATACGCCGATGATTCAGTTAGTAGAATCATGTGCGATGCTGAATAAAGCCGCACACCTAAACAAATAAAGTCGTCTGCGATGCTGCTTAACACACACGATTAAGTAAAAAAAAAAGTGTGCGAATGCGATGCTGTCCAGTTCGCACACGGGCTTTTTCCTGCGCTCGTTTGCGAAGTTCGCGGCATCGCACACGGTTAGTTGATTTGTGTGCGATGTGCCACCCCTATCGTCCACCCATGGATAGCGACGGGCGCTATATTCGTGTTCCTACGCATAAAAACTAAGCTAAAAATAGCCTCCTAAAAGAAATAGCGGGAGGCCTCTTCCGGATATTATACACGCTATAGCGTGCTATATTTGATATAGTGTTATGAAAAAAGTCAAAAAACAGATATAGCCAAATAAAAGATTTCTATAAATATAAATGATTTAGTCTAAAAGTGTCAAAACAATATATGCATAACCACATATAAAATTGGTCTCCAACTGTTTACAAGCGTAACAACAACATCCTAAGGGCAACACCGCAACAACATAGTGTAAATTATGTATTTAGAAACTCAACATTAGCGATGTCAATTTTCGATTCAGAAGATGAAACGACAAATTGTAGTTTATCACCACTATAAACAGGCAGCAACTTCTTCTTTCTAAGGTGGAAAATACGGTCCTTTAGGCTAGAAAAAATAGCGTGCTATAACGTTATGACGTTTTAGCGGGATATATCATACTATTTTTCTCTGAATATGGTATAACACACAATTAGCACCGAAATAGCGAGCAAAATTAGTAAAATTTAGCATGGATTCTCTGAATATGCTATAACGCGCTTTTAACGCCGAAATAGCGTGTTATTTTTTCCATGATAAGAACGCATGCCACACTAAAGACAGCTAAGACCATGGCAGAGATGACAAGTGTCCTATGTACGAGCTCGAAGCTATTTGCATCTCGAGTCGAGCCCGCGGGAAGCTAGCGTACGTGCTACCTTGTCTTTAGGCCAAAATAGAAATGGTTTGTCAATTCAATTCACACTCACACCTGGGTTACTTGATTACCTGCTCGTAATAGTAGCTAATCCTACCGATACTACAAACTACAAACAAGTGAACAACTACTATTTCAAAGATGGCGATTAGGAATCTTTTGTTTCACATGGACACCTAGCTACCGTGACATTGACCTTTTTATTAACACATGGACACAAGGATAACGATCGAATATGTATTACATGTGGTATCACTATAAGGAAACAGCTAATAGCTGGCATCTAATCACCGGCGGGTCACACAAAACCCACGCTGGTGATTTGTTGGGATTAGATTCCAGAGTTAATCACCGGCGTGGGAAAATACCCCCGCCAGTGCTACGTTGGAATCACCGGCGTGTACCATTTAGCACCACGCCGGTGATACATGGGCCCAAAAAAACAACCACGGAGAAAAATAGTACCGGCGTGTGATGAAAAATCCACGCCAGTATTGTTCCGTGTAGTTACTGGCGTGAGACCTGAACGGCACGCCGATACTCATATATCCCGGGAGGGCATGTGGGACCCTACGGAATCACTGGCGTGGCCCTTTTGTCCCACGCCGGTAATAGCGTCGTGAAATTCTGTAGCCATGTGAGCACCTATAACCCTAACTCACCCCACCAGCGCCCATCTCTCTCCTCACCCCACCGGACCCGTACCTAGCGACGCTGCTCAACTGCATGCTCTGGGTGTTCTACGGCATCCTCTACGTCATATTCGGCTCACGTATCTAACTTGTAATCCGAACCGTAAACCATCTTAACCCAACCGATCTGCAAACCAATCTCCTTTCTAGATGCATCGCGCCGCCACGCTATCTCCACCCGCGTCGCGCCGCAGTCCCCGAGCTCTTCCCACCCGACGTCTCCCTCCCTCGCCTCACCTCGCCATCCACGAGCCCTCCCCACGTCGCCGTACCCCTCCCTCACCTCGCCGTCCGCCGCCACGCTCTCCTCACCCGCATCATGTCGCCATCCCTGACCTCTCGCCACCCGTCGTCCCCCTCCCACGCCTCGCTGTTCGTCGCCTCGCCGTCCCTCGCCTCACCGTCCTCGAGTCGTTCCCGCGCCGCCTCGCCGTCCCCGCGCGTCGTACCCATCCGTCGCCTGGCCATCCCCCGCCATCAACGAGTTGTCCCTCTGCAGCCTCGCCGTCCCCTGCCTCGCCAGTGAGTCCTAGTTAGTTGTAGTTAGTTGATTTTAGTCTAGTTAATTCATTTAGATGTAGTTAGTTCATTCAGTTGAGTGCTTAAAATTTGTGTAAAATTAGTTATATATTTTAGTGTAGTTAGTTGTTTTACATGTGTAGTATTAGATGTGTAGTTAGTTGATTTAGATATGTAGTATTACAATTTGTGTAGAATTAGTTATACATTTTAGATGTTAAATGAGTAGCTATTAGACCTACATATTAGGTAAAATTTGTTTAGTTTGGTCTTTTTGTTACAATGACGATGATTAAAAACTTGTGGCACTATGTGATCCTGGGGTGGTGCAAGCGAGCCTTGTCATATGCACAAATACACATCTTGTGTATCCTACTTGGCTCGCTCGCACCATCCCTAAAATTTGTGTGTGTCCAATCTATGTATGAAGCACAAATCCAAAACATTTTTTTAGTTTCCTTTTTTCCAGAATGCCGATGATTAAACTATTGCGACACTATCCTCGGGGTGGTGCAAGCAAGCCTTGTGATATGCATAAACACACATCGTGTGCATCCTACTTGGCTCGCTTGCACCATCCCTGCAATTTGTGTGTGTGTCCAATCTATGTATGAGGCACAAATCCAAAACATTTTTTTAGTTTCCTCTTTTTTAGAATGCGATGATTAAAATATTGCGACACTATCCTTGGGGTGGTGCTAGTGAGCCTTGTGATATGCACGAATACACATCTTGTGCATTTCACTTGGCTCACTGGCTCCATCCCTGAAATTTGTGTGTGTCCAATCTAATTATGAGGCACAAGTATTTTTTTTTTTGTCTAATCTGACATGTATGTTTAATATATGCAATGGATTTTTAAATGTCACCTGGATAATACTTTTAGACGTTGAATTGTGTAGATATTAGGTACAATTTTAGTTTTCTTTTTTTTTAGTAATGCACTTTCCTAATGATTAATGATTAGACTGTTATATGTATAATATGCGACAAATGGATCCGCGTGAGGATTGTGGCTATCCCAGGTGCATGAAAGGGAAGTTTGGCGTAATTCTGCCAGAGGGTGTTCAAACTAGAATGGTATGTTTAAATTCAACATGTTATGAGCCTACTTATTTTGTGGTAGTGGTAAACATATCAATTCCATGTGCCAATGTTTAGTTGTTGTTTTTCTCAGAACATCATGTGCAGGGCTAGACATGACGTATTGGATAATGTGGGTGTTGCCATTTTCAACCACATGACGTTTGAGGTCACCTTGGCCCAGATGACGGTGCCTACCCGGACGTTCAGAGTTCTGTGCACCAACATGGCGGGACAAACTTATTTGAGTGCCGCTGGTTGGCCATCACTTGTTGATTTCTACCAAATGCAACCTGCTGAGAGGTGCAACATTCTTTCTCGACCATGGTAACGACGAGATCTACTTCATGTATAAGCACCCCGACTATCCCGGTTCTGAGTCTGAGGATGATGACCTGTGAGATGATCACAACTTCATGCGAGTAGTTACAAATAAGTTAACTAGATCGATGAACAATAAGAACTTTGTTGATTGGAACTCACATATGTTTGTTGAGTGGCGTAGCTACTGCCAGTGCTATTTCTGTGAATGTTTTTGTTTTCATGTATTTTTTCTGGTAATTGCAGCCTATTAAATTTATATTTTTTAATTTCCAAAATATAATCACTAGCGTGTCCTCACACGCCGGTAATGCCCAAAAGATCACCGGTGGGTCCTCACATGCCGGTAATGCCCAAAAGATCGCCGGCGGGTCTCACACGCCGGTGTTTCCAAAAGATCACCCGCGTGGCCTCGCACTCGCCGGTGATCCGAAATAGCACTGGTGTGACGTTACAGGCATCGGCATTTCTCGCCGGTGATCCCAAAAACGCCAGGCCGGTGATTAGGCTTTTCCTACGAGTGTATAGAAAAAATACCGTATACTCTCTGTTTTGAAAAGGGGCATCTACGTTTAGTTAAAAGTCAACCTATAATAAGTTTGACTAATCATATAGATAAACACGTGAATATTCAAATACTAAATCGATATCAATAGACTCCCCTAGTATATATCTACAAAAGTATCTTTATAAAACCTTATAAATGTTAATTTTTGTCTATAAGATTCATCAAAGTTACGTAAAATTATTTTTTGACTAAAAGTATACATCTTGTTTTATGTAATGGAGGTACCAGTAATCACATAGCGGCGACAAAGACAACAAGCATTAAACTAAATACACATCGCGCATGTGAGACCTAGTATTTTTTTCATCGGAGTGCATAAACCGCCGGGCCATGACCGTACTCCATTACCAGCGTGCCATCAACATACAAATTCATCCTCATTATTATATTCTAAACTCGCTCTTACTTGTTAATCTTTCTTCTTAGAGAATACGGGCTGCTCCCCGACTTCATTGCAAACCAAAGTAAGAACATGGGGGAAATTAGTCGACAGTTACAAAAAAGTGTATTATAACTGGACTTAATTATCCTATTACAATCCTAGGATTATTTTAGGCCGAAGGTCGAAACTGGATCATAACTAAATAATTTCAGAGATCTTGATTGATCCTCGTCGACTAGCGAGGTGCTAGATGTAGACGACTCGTGCCAGTTCATTATCCGTAGTTGGCGATGCGGTTCGTCAGCCGTCCACCTACCATCAACATGTAAACTCAAGACTTTGCAAGGTGTCTCCTTTTGCGTTCCATTTTCATGATCAATTGCAGCACCAACGCTTTTTGTGCATGATTGCATAGAATTTGCCATGAATGTAGACAAGGCCGGTCCAATGTAAATTTGGGTCCGGGGCGAATAAAAAATATATAATTTTTACTAAACTTTATACGTATCTAGATCTTATTTTAGCATATTACAGTATTACAAGTATAATTTTCTATTTGTTGGCATAGTTTAGCCACATAATCGACAATTTTACTAAATATTAGTGTTTGCCAAATATCATTGAAATGTATGAACTATATTTTACAACAATCGTATATTTTACAACAAAATATTGTTATATAACTCATTTTTATACAACGCATAATTCATATAAATAAGTATTTATGGTAAAGATCTACAAAGAGTACGAACCAACAAGTATCTCAATAGTGATTTCTAGTGTATGATTAAGTAATCATATTTATGTAAATTTTTAATTATAAACTGAACCAATAATATATTTTTTTTAGTTTTCGTGGTCAAAATTGTCTAGCAGGTCAGAATTTAACAAAGTGTCCATGCTCTATACTTGGATTAAAACAACATTGTTTAGAGTACTCACCAGTGAATAAAATGGTGTGGCTTCTAGTAGGGTTGCATATTGTAAATTGTTTATTTAATGTGCTGATATGTAATGTACTTGTTATCATCTGGTGTATACAGGTGCCCAGCCGGTTTATATGAAATAAAAGTATATTGCACAAAATTAAACATGTAAGTACTTTCAAAGTGTATGGATTGAGTTGTATATATGTCATTGTTGCATTTTGTTTTGTGAAAGTTATAGTCAAAGTTGTGTGTGTTGTTGAGCAGAAAACATCATTTGTGCTTTCGGCTCCGTTTGGCATCTTAATTTTTCAAAACCAAATTATACCAATATTATACTATTTCAGTGCATGGGTAGTCAATATATGCTTCATTGTAGATTTTATAAAAGAGGGCTTGAGGGCTGGACCACCTTTTCCAATATAAAAATAGTTTTAAAGATACAATGCTTTTAAAAATTATAACATTTATTGAGCTAACACCTCAAAGTATGTTAAATTGTAGATTTTATAAATCATAATGTTTCAAAAATACTTTGCTGCCAAACACACCCTTAATATTTTAGTGAGAGAGTATTAAATATTTATTGGGTGTATCATGTATGGATAATAGTACAATGATTACTATATATAATTTACCATTTTAGGGTCTTCTCTCCTTGGATACCTGGGTGGTCGCCCTTCTTTCCCAGGCTATGGTCCGGCTCTGGACGTATGGTCGATGTCATCCTGCCCATGGAGCTGTGAATTCCGGACTCATAAGGTACCCTGCGATCCTCTCTAGGTCAACCAAATGAACTAATTTTCAGATGTGACGTGTTTTTTGGAAAATTAGTTCCTTTAATGAACAAAATAGAGTCAGAGGTAGAGGTGGAGATACGTTGGGGCCAACCCAGGCTTTGGTCCGCCCATTTTTCTGCAGTGTACACTTGCTATACTCGTGTATCTACATGTTTTTGAATATCTAGGTTCACAATGCTACAAAATAGGTTCACTTCAAGTGCTGGCCACCCACGTTTACTATTCAAGCTCCGCTAGTAGTTAGAGGGTACCCTAGGGGTCACCAATTTGCATCCTTACTATCCTAGACATCTACTCCATCCGTATCAAAATATAAGATATTTTAGACATTTTGCATTTTTTAGATACGGATGTACCTAGACGCATATTAGTGTAGATTCATTCATCTCAATATGTATGTAGTCACTATTGAAATATCAAAAACATTTTATATTTTGATACGGAGGGAGTAGTATATTTTTCCATTGATTTCTGTGAATACGGAGAATTACGATGTTTCATATGTACCATATATTGTAGCAACAATTAACATGTTCAGAACACCATGTTTCTTGTTGCTAAACCACCACGTAGCAATAGATTCAGTCAATTCCAATTTTTAATTTACTTATTTAAAAATCATTTGCCACGATAGGTTAGCAACAATAGAAGAAAATAATATGCGGTGTGATGTTTCAAGATCGTAGCAGAAAATGAAAGTTTTAAGTCATCAACATTTCTTATTTTTGCCAGGTTATTCCTAGTCACCAGGTGATTTTTAATAAACAACCAAAGAACTACATGAATCCTGGGAAGCACAGATCAGTTCCATATCGCATGAGTATGAATTTGTTTGATACCACCATTATAAATAATAGCATAAAAATTGATAGTATATGATCTTTATGGATCAAACATCCAAACATGTTAATCATTCTCATCAGTGAAAAAACTACTGGAGACAATATCTACTAGTTCAAACCAATGGTTCAATTTGTTTTCATTTACATGAGGCAATATTGATTAATCCGAGTGTGTCTATATGTAAGTCGACTCGAATATCTTATTGTTAGGAAAGTGCCCTAGAGGCAACCTATTCCATGTTTATTCATAAAACATCTTTGTAATGAGCTAATTGCATCTGTCGCCAAATACATGATTTGGTTCTCGAAACTCTTACTTAATTTAGTTCAATACAATATTGTCCTTAGTCATTTGAGGTTGTGCTAGACACATAGTGCCGAGACTAATTTGTTAATGCGGATGATGACTAAGTTCTACTTGTCATGTGCATGGAGATGCTAATCCTTCTTACACTAGCTGTGCTAAATAGTTGAGCGTGACATGCAGAAGTTTTATTTGGAACCACATGGGACTTCTTCTCGGAGTTGAGAAGGCATACCTCACATATGCACTACACACACTGCCTTTGTTTACCTAGCTTTGGCAGTACAATTGAGACCCACGACATAATTAAGCTGCCACATAGGTTCTTACGGGCAAGCTCGATCTACAACTGACCTTATCAATAAGTGAGCACGTGCGTACTACTACTGTCAAAGCAAAAACCAACTTGCAATGCGCGAATTGTAACATAAATCTTGATATGCTGATATCTAGCTGCCCATTCTACATATCTTCTACGTACTAGCTATCGTTTGATCTGTGGTTGTGTACATTGCGGTTGTCTGCACGTCACCGGTACGGACTACAGAAATCCCGAAACGATCGAACGGCCGACTCAGCGACGTCGCAGTGATGCCGCTCCGCCTTGCTCTCCGCCGATCTGCGTCACGGCTGACCTCCCTCCCAATCATCTTGTCCGCAAGTACGAGGCGCGGCCAACCACCGCGCCTGTCGAGCAAGAACACCGGTGATGCTCCAGCTCAACCTCCGCATGAAACAGCGACCTCGTCCTCGCCATCGGGGCCGGTTCGGGTGCGAGGCCCCTGTCTGTCTGCCTCCGCCGCCAACTGCTCCTGCCCTCTGCGCCCTTGGCGCCAGCCATGTCCACGCAGGCTGCCGCCCGAGTCCTTGGTCTGCCGGCTGCCACGCCCCGGCCGGCTAGTGAGGCGTCGCCGTTAGCACGTGCATGAGCCGCGCGCGCTCGTTTTTCTTGGTGTTGCCGATGATGATGATAATGATGATGCTCCTCGCCTCGCCGTGGTCCGTACGGGCGATGGATGGTCCCTGATCTTTCATGGTGCGCCACGGCTCGCTCGAACTACGTCCTGACGCCACTACAAGAGAACTGGTCTGTAGAGACACTATTTTAGTCCTGTAGAGACACTTATATTGCCCTTACATAGTTGTAGAGGCATTTTACACATTGTCTCAAAAGTGTCACTACGGGCAGTGTCTCTTAGACTGTAGAGTCGTTTAGTAAAATGTCTATATGTGACATAAGGTCACTTCGTATAGACGATAGGTTGTGTATCTACACACTGAGAGGCACTTTATAGATACACTTGGAATATATATGTATATGTATAGAGACACTTTATGTGACAATTCAGCTTGCCTCTAACATTAGTGTAAGCATCGTATTGTGGCAATGTATCCATCTCTAGAAATATAGACACAATTAAGTGAGGTGTTTTATTTGGTCTCTAAAAATATAAAGGCATCACATAGAGACATATATAATGTCACGTAGAGGCAACTTATCATGATTATCATAAGCATTCTTGTACTTCTGTCCTTCTATAAACTTTTGCTCTCCAAAACATGGACAATATCAAGATGAATAATTATGATCAGACACTTACATGTATTATGACATATGAACACAGATAACTGGATACACTTCATGGAAGAAGTCAATATATACATCGAGGGTCCATTAACTGTATATAAAATATGAGTATGGAACTTCAAATTGGCACCAGAGTGCATCAGCTATATGCACGTTAAAGAGAATACAAAAACCCAAAAAGTTCCAAGAACGATTACAGCAACCCGGACAATAATAGCCTTATAAATACTACACAACACTAGACCGAACAACTAAGCACTTAAGGGTTCCCTTCCAAGCTCTTGTTATCAGCCACCACATATGGAGTACTCAAATATAGACCCTGCAATCACCAAACAAGTTGAGTGGGATAAATTAATTAACAAGTTGAGTGAGATAAATTAATTAACATGTCACAGAAAATACAATGAAGTAATATTTTCTTAGGTGGACCTTTGGAGCATCAGACACTCCAACGTCAAGATTAAAAGCAAACAGAGTGCTACTTGCAACTTGACTTTCCATCATTCATTCATGAACTTATGTAAAATTTGATTGAACCCTTACTTGACTAATAATTACACGTGCGTAGATTAGAGAATTAAAATGGGAAGCTACTTTGTAGGCTTAATTGTGTGTGCATCAATAAACTATGTAAGGAACACACGTATATTGGCTGTACAGAGATTTGTGGATAATTTACAGGAAAACTGGTTGAAGGAACCGAATATAAGACAAAAAAACAGCTGCAATGATAAGAGGACGGTGGGCTCATACCATGATCTACTGCATAAACCGTATTAATTTAATCTGTAGCACTTTGCTTTCTTCGGCCACCACCCATCATGAACATGCTGCCGCCCCGCTTGCAGATTTAACTAAGAACGATGAAAACAACCCATCACTTGCCATGGCCATCAATTCTTGTCTAACAAAATAACAATCATAAGTTCAAATATTTATCTCGTGATCCCCCCTCTCCTCCCCCCTCCCCTCTCCCCTCTCGCGCCGCCCCCGCGCGGCGGCCGGGAGGGAACCCTAGCCGCCGCCGCCTAGCCCCCCATCTCCCACCCTCTCCTCCCTCCCCCGCTGCCATCAAGGGCGCGGCCAGGAAAAGGCTGGGCGCGGCCGGCGGCGGGGGGGACCTCTTCGTCCTCGAGTTTGACGGGCCGGCGCGGGTTGGCGCCGCCGATCTCGGGCGTGGCACAGCCGCCGTGCGCCACGGCGACGTCGATCTCCTTCGACGGCGTGGCGGAAGTCGCGGATCTCCAGCCCTCCAGGCGCACAGCGACGGACCCGGCGGTCTGGCCCTTGCGGGCGAGCTGCGGGGTGGATCCGGACGGCGACGGATCTTGGGTGTGCTGGTCATGCCCGGATCTGGTCCCTGCTCGAAGGATCTGAAGGTGTGGATGATGGCCGGTGAGAGCCGGGCTCCGGGTCGGAGCCGACGATGGTGGCGCCCGTGGGCGTCGTGTCCTTGTTGAAGGTGTCGTTGCTGTGATTCTTCTACCTCCCGCTCGGTTGTTCCATGGGAAACCCAAGATCTGGTGTTACCGGATCGGACGATGGCGGCACTTTCAGTGTCGCTTTCCCTCTTGAGGGCATCGTTTTGAAACACGTGATGCCTGGAGTGGTCTACCGGTGGAGTGGAGCTTCACCGACCATGACGAAGACGGCTGGTCTTGGCGGCGTGGTGCAGCGGAGACTTGACGATGGTCCGGTTTGGTGGACTTGCACAGGGTGGAGGCGTTGCCTGGTGTCATGGTGGCATCGGCGGCAGGACTGGCAAGAGTCTTTGCTCCGATCGGCATGCTGAAGTTGAGTTCGAGGAAGAGGATGGAGGCGATTGCTGGAGCGTGTGCACAAGGCGCTATCTCTGAGTTAGCCAAGGAGCCGGCGACGCTGATGGCCGGGGAACAAGTCCCCGTTCACCATGTCGTTATGTGCTAGTTTGTGGTGTTTCACCGTTGGAGGATTCAGCTTGTATTCGTTCGTTGTAAGGCTTTTGCCAGCTATGTTGAATAAAATTAATAAAGCGGCCGTATGCATCTTTTCGATGCAGAGGCTGGGGTGACCCTTTTCGAAAAAAAAAATATTTATCTCGTTGTAAGATTATAGTTGTGTCTGTTAGCTCATAGAGTAAACTGAACAGAATTTGAACTCCTCTATCTAAAATTCTATATCATACAAGAAGGTAATGTGCAGATTATACTAGGCAATAGCAGAAAGCACATGTAATTGACGAGAAACAAGATTGTGGACGATGTTCAGCTTAGGAAGGAGAGAGAGATACGATAACCTGCTCGTTATGACAACTGATGTAGTGGTGTGGCTCCCGCTCCCCCCAACAGATCCATCGTCGAGCCCCATCAGATCGGTGCCTTTGGCCTGGTCACCTGGCTGGCAGCGGTTGGGCCAGGCGGAGGCCACGAGCAGCGGCGGATCGGCAGAGTACATGCCCCAAAACGAGGCTACACCGGCCCTACGGGGGAGACAGAGACCGAACCAACAAGGGGTCACGCCGGCCAGACGTGGAGTCGTCGTCGACCTCCTGGGCGAGAATTCCTCGCCATGAAGGAATGGAGCTGCTGCAGCCGGTGCCACAGCCACAAGAGCGGCCGGGGGAGGAGGGCGACGTCAACGACGGTGGGGAGCGCGTAGAGCACATGCAGGAGCGGCGCCGCCGTGGCTTCCCAACCCTTCAGCATATAGATCTGGACGAATCAGAGCACCAGCTTCACCTTCTCCTCTCCTCCACGGTAGCATCGGATTGGTAGTGGGGTGGTGGGCTGGTGGCGAGCAGAAGTGGGTGAGGACGGGATTTGGGGAAGACCGGATGGGGCGCGAGTGGGGGAAGAGAGAAGGGACGGGTGAAAATTTCACATCTCCTCGCGCGCATTCGGCTGAGCGCGCCTAAAAGGTCGCCAAAATATTTTGCTCCAACCCGCGCATCGCTCGACGACGTTTTCCAAAAGTCGTCCTAAAACTGAGTAGAGATTTCTGGCTTTTTAGATCCGGAGATTCATTTCTTTTCCAAATTTTATAAATCATGTTTACACATTCTATGAAATTATTATAAAAGACACATACATAGTGTCTCTAGAGAATTACTCTAGTGTTGAGACATCCACAAAGTTGTCTCTTTTAACGCCTTTAAAGAGGTCTTAAGAGACATTATGAAGGGTGTCTCTAATGAGATGTCTCTATATTGTTAAGCCATTATCAAGAATGTCTCTTGCAATGTCTTTATGGCTACACTAAGAGACGCTGTGGTGGATGTCTCTAGTAGATGTCTCTACCGCTAAGGCATTACCTAAAGTCTCTTTTAATGTCTCTACTGTAAACCGGATCAAGATTTAAGAGACACAGTGAGCAGTGTCTTTATAAAAAATGTCTCTACTGCACAGTTTTATTGTAGTGCGCTTAGCTGCAGAGTCAGCGTCCTCGATCCGCATGCGCTCCGCGGTCTCGTTGTTGAGCTGTGGCCATCCCGTGTCGGAAGTCGGCATCCGTCGCTCGTTCCAGAGATGAGATTAATTTTTTTTTTGAATATAACAGCTACTTTATTGATTAAATCTCATCAATACAAAGAGTTCCCGGATAGAATCCGGAACAGAATGAAAAACAGAACTAGAGTTCAAAAGATTACAATCTTTAGCTAACAAATGCGGCGGCCGCCGGGCTTAGAGTAGGCTTCACATGACGAAACGAGACAATTGAGAAGCCGTTCGTCAAATCCTTGAGGCTGCTCACAATGGGGAGTAACAAAGAGTAGTAATATGATGATGTTACTAGTCTATGTTACTACCTCCATAGTGGGGAGTAACATATGTGTGGTGTCTTATTTATTAGGCTATAGACTCATTGTGTCTTGATAAGTGTGATGTTACGGTAACTAGCTAAGTTACCACAAACACATCTCTTCTCATTAATTACATGCCACATAAGCAAACTTGTCTTGAAATGTGTGATGACCTAAGTTACTCCCAGCCTGATGCCTGCAACAAGGATGCCGACAGTCCACCTGGGAATTAGTGCCCATCCTTAAATTACTCTGTATCGAAAGATTTCCTATAGAAATTTGTCCAAAAAAGGCATCGTATCGTATGCACATTTGGCCGGGTTTCTAGGACTTTCTGGATACGCCACTTATTCCTTGATATTTTACTTTCATTGTTTATTACTCTAAATAGTGTTTTTTCAATATCAACAACAATACTTGATATACAATTTTAACAACGAAAAAAAGTAGTGGCATTGGTTCATTTTATATATACATATATGCATACTTAATCATGCACTAGAAAGCCCTACTAGAATAGTTGTTTTATTGTACATGGTTATCATAAATATTTATAAATTATATAGATTATGCATTACAGGAAAAGTAGTTTTAGAATAGACTTATATCAAAGTAAAGTTTAATATCTTTCAATAATATTCATTACAAAAAAAATCAACTAATATTTATTGATATTTGCAGTTATGTGGTTAAACTATGTGAAGAACGGAAAATTATTTGTAATATTATAACATGCTAAAAAATATATATAAAAGTATAAAAGTTAAGTATAAATCATATTATTTTGAGTTTCCTACGCCAGTTTTCTATCCGAACGACCCTTACAAACAGTGATTATTTATACCACTAGCGAGTTGGCTCAACCTGCTCACCGCTAGCAAGCTCACATGAATATTAACAGCTA
Organism: Poa pratensis; assembly: GCA_947311845.1. NCBI lineage: Eukaryota > Viridiplantae > Streptophyta > Magnoliopsida > Poales > Poaceae > Poa > Poa pratensis. The sequence goes on from CAMZMU010000071.1 coordinate 14,454,263, forward strand.
GTTGAACAAGATAGCAAAGGACTATAGAATTTATAGACAACCCAATGGATACCATGAATGTACTAGTAGCAACTTTATTGACAAATGAGTGGTTGTAAATTGTGATGTAGTATTTTTTTTTCTAAAACATAAATTTTCTCAACTAATTTTAGGTGTGCACTGGTTTGAAAACTTGATTCGTTCTCAAGCTTTTTTTCTGCGGCATCTCATATCAACAACCGTGGACATATATATTTTTGGCTGTCAATACACGTTATCATTGGATCAGTTAGTTTGTTACAGAAACATTAGTACCGGTCAAATAACGTGTTGAGCAAGAGCATATGAGATCGGGAGCCAATGTGAATTTTCGATCCTTACTATATTTATTGATCCATCATTCTAATTTTGTACGATCCATTATCTAGATTAGAAGGATACCCGCTCATTGAAGTGGGATCATTTTAGGAACTATATTGTGTGAACAAAAGGTATATGAGGTATGATATATTGTGCTGCCTAAAATAATATGCAGAATTTAATTAATCCTAGTCGAGATACTAAATTTAATCAGCTCCAGGGCAACAAGGTCTTTAGGTTTGGAGAGGGATCTCCATTGCTATAATAACAAAGCCAATTTTGTAGAAGCAGTCAGCAGGTTCCGCAGGAAAAATAGCTTCAATTGAGAATTTGTTGCGAATATTCCAAAGGGCCCAACAATGGGCGGCGAAAAACAGCCACACTGGTTGTCCAGCTTTACCAGGCAGGGAGTGCACAATCCCCCAGAATTGATCAAAATTTTGGAGATTCCATTGCATTCCAAAGTTCTAGTGAAAAACCACTCCAAGCAAAAGCAGCAAGACCACAAGAGAGAAAAAATATGATTCCTATCTTCCATCAAACCACAAAGAGAGAGCAACGGTTGTTAGAAGGACCATGTCTTTGTAACAGTTGATCACCAGCAGGGAGGCGACCCCTAGCAAGTTGCCAAACAAAAATCTTAATCTTAAGAGATATCTTAGCAGCCCAAAAAAACTTAGGAACTTGACGGTCATCGACCAGAAGAATTTTGCGATAAAGGGACCGACGTGAGAACCGGCTAGAGGATTCAAGAGCACAAGAAACCTTATCGGAAAGTTGATGGGTTAAATGTTTCTATCTTTTGTGTTAGAGCAGCGCACTGCTCCAGCTCTTTATCCCCAAACTCGCGTCTATATCTCAAATTCCATCGAATACCACAATATGAGGCTGAACCACTAAAATATCTTGGTTGGATGAAATTTAGAAAAGCCTTGAGTAGCATAGGCACAAAAGACTTCCGTGTCCACCAGTCCTTCCAAAAGAACACCTTTGTTCCTTGGCCGACATAAATTTTTGCCCCCAATTTAAAGTATCTTTTGATTTTATAAACACTATGCCAAATTTGGGATCCGCCAGAGGCAATCGAGGTGAAAATATTCATTTTCACGCATGCATTAAGAAGACCAATGGGAGTTTGTCGCCGCATGCATTAGGAAAACCAATACTTTGCCGCATTAAACCCATGACTACAAACACAATCAGTGGCATATAGCAAGTAACATTAATATATTAGCGAGTATTAAGGTTATAAAGTAGTACCATCATCTACCATAGTATGGGAGTTGGCTTAATCAATAAAACATCAAATTGATTCTAAGGAAAGTAATATGCGACTTGTAAATTCCTTGTAAACATGTATATTTGAAAATATGGCCAAGGATGGTCAAAGTGGGTGATTGTCTAGCCCTGCATTACTCCTCTTGGTCTAGATTTTGGATAAAATCCTCGTTCACAACGGTTTACGAAATCATGTAAGCATTAAAAATAAACCAACATAAGAAAATTATTCACTAAATATTCTCTACTTGCCCAACCATCATAAAAATACTAATGGCATTGGAAAGATAGTTTATTTTTTGACATGTAGAAAAAAAGAATCATGTCATTTCGATGTCTAGATCAAAAGTTACGGAAGTCTGAGTTTCATATTAAGGGCATGTCGCCTGAGTCTAAGGCCGTTCATGAGCTCCGATCTGCGCGCCTCGCTCATCGACGTCCCACTGGCACTTTTAATTTACACGCCTCTCTCGTTGACCTCCAGTCGATGCCCCAGGTCATCACACTTCTCTTGTCGAGCTCCCCGTTGATGCTCCTCATTTGTGCGCCTCCCTCACCGAGCTCACTGTCGCCACCCTCGCGTCTCCGCGGAGCTCGCCGTCCTCGGCTCTACTATGTAATGGAAGAGGACCTCATAATTCTCCAAAGTTCCTATGAAATTTCTTTAAACCAAGCAAGCTCTTACCCTTATCCTGAGATTAGTACTAGATTGAAATGGACTGAGAGTGCCCGTGAGATTCATCCGGTTGCACATTAGTACTCCCTCAGTATCAAAATATGAGACTCTCTACCTATTTTCTACACACATGTATATAGACATATTTTAGTGCAAGGTTTATGTGAATCTTGTACTAAAAATATGTCTAGATACATGCACTACAGGAAAGCCACAAGACGCCGACGGCCTGATTATACGCCAACGGCCAAATGTCGGGGCCGTCGGCGTATAAGGCGAGATAGGGGATCCACGAACGCGGCCGTCGGCGTAGCGAACCCCGTCGGCGTAGCCCGACATAGGCCGACGGCCGCCGTCGGCGTACAAAGGGCTGTCGGCGTATAAGGCCATCCTTGACGGTGCTCAAACGGGAGGCCTTTTGCTGCCCTGATACGCCGACGGCTACCGTCGGCGTATAAAAGGCCGTCGGCGTATAATTGTTTTTATTTCAACTAATTATAAATTAATTTAGATTTATTTATTTCTCTATGTAATATTTAATGTAGGTATAATTTATATATAAATTGGATCTATAATATTTAATGTAGGTATAATTTATATATATATTGGATCTAGCATTTCCCTCCCAATTACGGTATCCCACCCGTATAAAATAACGGTTTGAGTCTTCCGGAACCCGACCCTACAACATATACATGTAAAATAAATAAAAACAACACATGTAATATACACCTACAACATAAATATTAAATATATGGCTCAATTTATCCTGCCCGGTGGTTTGACCGGCTTCACGAGCATCACTATTTCCTTAGCGAGTTTTTGGGCATAGAGTTGGAAACTCCCACATCGAGCGAACGGGGGGAATCTTCGCAAGAGTTGGAGTATATGTGTGTTTTTATTTCAACTATGGCCTAACCTAACACAACCAATCAAAATAGTCCACTGGCATACCCCCTTTCGACGCATGTCTATGGGGGTAGACGAAAACATTAGGGTTTTTTCCAGCGGATTCAGGGTTTCGCCGAAGCGGGGCCCCGGAGCGTCGGAACCCCACCCAAACCTAGGTTGTGCCATATCATATGTATACAAGTGTGTTGTGTCTTGTAAATGTGCAATATCCTACTCCGGGGTGTGACCGGCTTCACTTTCTCTCTAGTGAGTTCCTGCAATTAGAGGTGAAAACTCCCCTTTCGGGCGAACCGGATGGAATCTTGTGTTGATTTGGGGTAGACTTTGGTTTATCACCTTCCTATGGCCTAACCTAACACAACCAAGCAAAAAAGTCCACTGGCCTACCCCCTTTCGACGCACGTCTATGGGGGTAGACGAAAACGTTAGGGTTTTTCCAGCGGATTCAGGGTTTCGCCGATGCGGGACCCCGGAGCGTCGGAACCCCACCCAAACCAAGGTTTTGCCATACCATATGTATACAAGTGTGTTGTGTGTTGTAAATGTGCAATATCCTACTCCGGGTGTGACCGGCTTCACTTTTCTCTAGTGAGTTCCTGCACTTAGAGGTGAAAACTCCCCTTTCGGGCGAACCGGATGGAATGTTGTGTTGATTTGGGGTAGACTTTGGTTTCTCACCTTTCCATGGCCTAACCTAACACAACCAAGCAAAAAAGTCCGCTGGCCTACCCCCTTTCGACGCACGTCTATGGGGGTAGACGAAAACGTTAGGGTTTTTCCAGCGGATTCAGGGTTTCGCCGAAGCGGGGCCCCGGAGCGTCGGAACCCCACCCAAACCAAGGTTGTGCCATACCATATGTATACAAGTGTGTTGTGTCTTGTAAATGTGCAATATCCTACTCCGGGGTGTGACCGGCTTCACTTTCTCTCTAGTGAGTTCCTGCACTTAGAGGTGAAAATTCCCCTTTCGGGCGAACCGGATGGAATCTTGTGTTGATTTGGGGTAGACTTTGGTTTCTCACCTTCCCATGGCCTAACCTAACACAACCAAGCAAAAAAGTCCACTGGCCTACCCACTTTCGACGCCGTTCAAGGTGGTAGATGAAAACGTTAGGGTTTTTCCAGCGGATCTAGGGTTTCGCCGAAGCGAGGCCCGGAGCGTCGGAACCCCACCAAAACCAAGGTTTTGCCATACCATATGTATACAAGTGTGTTGTGTGTTTCAAATGTGAAATATTCCACTCCGGGGTGTGACCGGCTTCACCGACTTCACTTCCTCTCTAGTGAGTTTCTACACTTAGAGGTGAAAACTCCCGTTTCGGGCGAACAAGGGGCAACCTTGTGACAACTTGTGACAAAAGTTGGTTTCCCACCTTCCTATGGACTAACCTAACACAACCAAGCAAAAATTCCACTGGCCTACCCCCTTTCGACGCCGTTCAAGGGGGTAGACGAAAACGTTAGGGTTTTTCCAGTGGATCTAGGGTTTCGCCGAAGCGGGGCCCCGGAGAGTCGGAACCCCACCAAAACCAAGGTTGTGCCATACCATACGTATACAAGTATGATGGGTGTTTCAAATGTCCAAGCTCGGGGGTAGATATGCGGGCCCCACCGGACTAGGGGCCCCGGAGAGTCGGAACCCACCAAAACCAAGGTTGTGCCATACCATACGTATACAAGTATGATGGGTGTTTCAAATGTCCAAGCTCGGGGGTAGATATGTGGGCCCCGCCGTCGGCATAGGTCCACCTTATCTACTTGACCACCCGCACCCCCCGCCCGTGTTCACCCGACCTCCGTATCGCTTCGGAAACCAGTGCGAGCCTTCGCCTCGCTCGCTCGCTCGCTCGTCCGCGAGTCCTCCTTCTCCTCGCGCACCTGCCGGCGGCGGCGGCTGGTAAGCGCCCTCTCTCTCCTCCCGGCCGTCCTCCTCCCCAACCGGCCTCGTCCCCTCCCTCTCCTCCCGTCGCCCTCCCTGCCCTCCCTTGGCCTCCCCCTGGTCGCCCTCCTCTCACCCCGAACCCTAGATCAATGTGCAAGCCCGGTGCGAAAGGGAACACGGCGACGACAGCAAGAGTGGTGGCGGGAGCCTTCTTCCCCAAATCCGGCCTCTCCCTGCCTCTCTCCCACGTTAGCCCCTTCCTAGTAGCACTTCCGAGCAGCATCCATATCCATCTTAATTTCTTCCCTGCCTCTACCGAAGCCCTTTCCAGCAGCTTTATTTGATTGTTATTTGGACTAAAAAAATCCCTTTGCTTCTAGGATTCCTACTCTAGTGGCAGCAGAGCTTGAGTGCAGGCATAAAAATTTCTTACTCATAGATTGATGTATACCTGTGTGTAAATGACAGCATTTGTTTCATATGTGTTGCATGTTCATGTTTGAAGTAGATTTCACATTTGAAATTAATTTTCGAATTGTGTGTATGTTGTAGATACACCATGTCTCATAATGAGTTGGTGCTAGCATTACCGAAGAAAATAAAAGAAGAAAAAGAAAAAGAATTGTGTTGACAGAGATATATTTTGAGATGTCATGTCTTGCTATGGCTTATCTTAGTACGCAAAGGTCACCGAGGAAAATTTAGGTGTTAGTGTTTACATATATTCATTTCATATATGACTAATCCCTGTATCAAATGTTTTTACTTAACTAAGTATCATGTCAGAGCCGGAGCGAAAGTTTTGTGGTGTTCACCGGAGACCCACGAAGATCCCGACTTGGGCAGCTCAGATCACAGTGGATCACAGGAAGATCCAGCTTGGTACTTTCAGGTGCCCGTGGCAGGTGACCCGCGCCTACGACTGTGCGGCGGTCCAACACTTTGGGGCGAGAGCGATCCTCAACTTTGAGGATGAGCGGAGCGTGGCGCATATGTTAGCGCCAGATGGCATGAGGATCGCGGCGATGGCCGAGGAGAGGGAGCACCGGCAGGCAGAGAGGCTGCTCAGGGCGCGCCACCAGCGCGAGGAGGATGACCCCTTAGTCAAGGATCTCCTCCTTGATCCCCAGGTGATGGCGGTCCAGTACCAGGTCCTCAGCGAGAGCCGGCAGCAGCGTGGGCAGGGCGAGGCCGGCCCCTCCGGCACGCAGCAGCAGGGCGAGGTCGGCCCCTCCGGCACGCAGCAGCAGGAGGACTCTAGCAGCGCCCTTTCCTCTTGTTGGGACCGCTTGGACGACGTCACTGACACCGGCGCGAGTCGAGTTTAGGATGTCTATCATCCTACCTGTCGTACTACTAGACTTGCTACCTGTCGTACTGCTAGACTTATCATGCATGCTACCTATGTATTATCTTGCTACCTGTCGTACTGCTAGACTTATCATGCATGCTACCTATGTATTATTGTGCTACTTGTCTATATGTGTTATGTTTAGTATGCATCGACGGCCAGACCGAGAGTAGTTTACATTGGTTGCATCTATAAAAGTACTTGCATATGTTCCTCCATCGTATCAAGGAGAGACGGAGAGAGATAGCAGAAAAACGCAAAGCAAGTTCCAATAGATAGCTAAGGGTAAATAAAATTGACATATTCAGTTAACCATATTCAGCTTTAAGGCCCATATGTCGATTGTGTGCTTTTTCAGATGACGTAGCTTCCCGCCAGCCAGCATCGTCGGTCCCACGCGTCGTTGCGGGGCTTCTTCACCAGCTGAGGAGGGGCCGCCTCGGTGCCCCTGTTTCATCGCCCTGCTTCCGGAGCACCTCCTCGACCTTCTCCGGCCACCGATCACGCATCAAGGGTATAAATCTTTCGCCTCTCTTGCTGCATAGGTTTATTTTTGTCTAGATCACCAAGTCAGTCGCGCAACCCGAGTCAGATCCCGTCCGGAAGGGTTACAAATTTATAAATATGCAGGATTGTCCATCTTTACATATTTATAACCGTAACTCTTCTCGATTGTCCTGTTGGACAGCGCGAGTATGTGTAGATCGAGTCGTGTTCCATGTTCTACCCCTTTCCGAGACGGAATTTCGGCAGCACCTCCCGCTGTTCTTTGGATGCACACCAAGAACAGCGGGGAGGTGCTGCCGAAATTCCGTCTCGGGTCGGGGTAGAACATGGAACACGACTCGATCTACACATACTCGGGTGGGATAGGCCCTTCCTATTAGAAGTTTAGGTGAACCCTTGCATGCTGTAAAAGATAAAATTTAGCCGTAATAAATTGGTGACATTGAATAAATTTACGGTGACATTGCATGCATTTAATTTCATATTATTATTATTTGGCTCATAGGAAAGCAGAGGATGGCTGATAATGGGTGGATGTACAGTGGCCGAACTAGTCAGGTTGACAGAACAGACGAGTGGGTATGGAAGACCAGTTTGTTAGTGAAGGAGTTTGCGCGTGGTTCAAAAAAGTCAGGCATGCGTCCAAACTGCCCTTGCGTTCGTTGCAAGATGCGTAAACGTCAGGGAAAGGATGAGATGACTAAACACCTCTGGTCTCATGGGTATATGCCGAACTTCGTCACGACAGTCGACTTTGATGACTACGAACGCGAGAATGGTAGGGTGATGCGGCAGCGGATCAATGGCAATGAAGATGATGGGATTAGAAACTGGCTAGATGATCTCCGTGATGGCGACGTGCCAGATTCGCCACCCTCACAGGAGGAACCGCCAGAACCGGAGGAGCCTCCAGAACCGGAGGAACCGCGTGAACCAGAGGACCCGGAGCCAACCGCGAAGGCCTTCTTTGATATGATGGCCTCGGCTCAGAGGCCTCTGTTCGAGGGTGCAAAAATTTCTCAGCTCGATGCCATCTCGCAAGCACTAGCCATAAAGCTCGAGTACGGCAACACCCGTTCATGCTTTGAAGCGCATCTGCAAACATATGGTAACATGTTGCCCGAAGGGCATTGTCTGCCTAAAAGCATGTACGAAACGAAGAAAATCCTGCGAGATCTCAGCATGGATTATAAAAAGATAGATTGTTGTCCAAAAGGATGCCTTTTGTTTTGGAAACAGTTTGCGGATGACAAGTACTGTAGCCTGTGTGGGGCCTCTAGGTATCATGAGGTAAACGAAGCCGATGGTCAGAAGACGCAGACAAAAGTCGCCATTAAGATTCTTCGTTACCTCCCATTCATAAACAGAATCAAGCGGCTTTACATGAACAAAGAGTCTGCCACACAGATGCAGTGGCACAAGACGGGGAAGAGATACAAGGATGAGCACGGACGGGTAAAGATGGGACATCCATCTGATGGTACGGCATGGAAGAACTTTGATATGAAACACCCCGATGAGGCAGGAGAGGCTCGAAACGTCAGAATCGCGATAGCAACCGATGGATTCAATCCATATGGTATGTCGACTGCCTCGTACAGCTGCTGGCCCGTGTTTGTTATTCCGCTCAATCTCCCTCCGGAGCCCTAATGCAAAAGAAGACCATATTCCTGTCGCTGATCATTCCAGGTCCTGAATACCCGGGGAAGAATTTAAGTGTCTACATGCAGCCGATTGTGGATGATCTGAACCACTCTTGGCACCACGGGACGTTGACATATGATCGTGCATCGAAGACAAACTTCTTGATGAAAGTTTGGTTCCACAATTCCATGCACGACATGCCCGGGTACGCCCTAGTCTGCGGATGGTGTACAGCTGGTAAGTGGCCATGCCCAGTGTGCAGGAACCGACTTGAGTTCATGTGGCTAAGCGCGGGTAAGAAGTATTCCGCGTTTGACACACATCGAAAGTTCCTCAAAAGAGGGCATCGGTTTAGAGAAGACAAAAAGAACTTCAAGAAGGGCAGAGTTGAGCATGAAGAAAAAGAGATACCAACTTTCGATGGTGCAGCTGTTGATGCTGCTCTCGTGCCTGCTGGGGGAAATGGCCCACGATATGTGGGATATGGTGTGACGCACAACTGGACTCACGTGGCAGGCTTGACGCAGCTCGAATATTACAAGGACCTCGAACTTCCCCATAGCATCGATGTGATGCACACCGAAAAGAATGTTGGAGAGTCCCTCTTTCACACAGTCCTGAACATTCCTGAGAAGTCGAAGGATAATGTTAAGGCTAGAGTCGATGTCAAGAAGCTCTGTGATAGGAAGAGATTACACATGAAGCCTCCTGAAGGCCGTCGAAAGAACTGGTTCAAGCCGCATGCCGACTTCTGCCTTAATAGTATGCAAAAGGCTGAGGCATTCTTTTGGCTCAAATTCGTCGTGATGTTCCCTGATGGCTATTGTTCGAATATAAGTAAGGGAGTCAATATAAAATCAGGAAAAGTCACCGGGCTCAAGAGTCACGACTATCATATATGGATTGAGCGGCTGCTGCCGGTGATGGTTCGAGGGTATCTCCCCGACCGTGTCTGGCGAGTGCTCGCGGAGTTGAGCCATTTCTTTCGCACGCTCTGTGCTAAGCAGATATGTCCCCTGATTATTCAGAAGCTGCATGATCTAGTGCCGGAGTTGCTATGCAACTTAGAGACGATATTTCCGCCAGGCTTCTTTACTCCGATGGCACATCTTGTTGTGCATCTCGCGAACGAGGCACTCTTGGGTGGACCGGTGCAGTTTCGTTGGCAGTTTTGTATTGAGAGAGAGTTTAAGTATATTCGAACCAAATGTGGAAACAAAAATAAGATTGAAGCATGCATAGCTGAGGCAACTATCCTCCAGGAGATGACAGACGCCAGGCTAACGTACTATCCCGATGATGTTCCCACTATGCATAACCAGGCCTCTCGGTACAATGTCGACGAGCCCAAGCAAGACCCCAAGCTCGCCCTCTTCCAGTTTCCCGGTGGCAAGGCCGGTGGCGGAAAAAGGTATACCTTGACCAATGAAGAGCTGGAGTGCATAATGCTCTATGTGCTTATGAACATGAAGGAAGTGGTCCGCGACGGGGAGGATGAAGAGGGCAGTTTCCTTAGGTAAAATGGTGAACAAATTACTTTGCAACTACTAACTCGGTTTTGGTCTAATACGTATTTTCTCCTTTTAGCCAATTCAAGGATGAAATGTGGTCGGGAACATCAGAGGGACCCGATGAAGCCGAGCTGGACACTCTTTTGAAAGATGGTGCCCCCGGAAAGAAAAAATTCACGGCTTGGTTCAGGGAAAAGGTAATTTCTAACCTGTCCCTTCTACCTTGCAATCCGTGTCTTGTCCCTCCTACTAATGCACAAACAATTTGTACTTGTAGGGAGCTGATCCCAACGTTGTGATGTCGGATGAGTTGAGATGTGTCTCCCAAGGTTGTAACCGTAGAGTCGAGATGTATGAGAAGTATGATGTGAATGGGTACCGCTTCCATACAGAGTTTCACCAGAACAGTCGGCCTAATGCAAAGACTATAAATACCGGGGTCTTCACCAAAGGAGCCGGTGAATTTGATTACTACGGAAGGTTACAGAACGTATACGAGCTGACGTTCAATAACACGAACATAGAACTCAAGCTCGTTGTGTTCAAATGCCACTGGTTCGACCCTGTGGATGGACTTAAAAGTACCCCTTCCATTGGGTTAGTTGAAGTTAAGCCTTCAACCACCTACCATGGATCCGATGTCTTTGTTGTGGCTCACCAAGCTAGGCAAGTTTATTATTTGCCCTACCCATGCAAGAAAGAGGGACTCATTGGCTGGGAAGTCGTGTTCCATGTATCGCCACATGGTAAGCTACCCATGCCCTCGGAAGACGATTACAACAACATTGACCCTAAAACATACGAGGGGATTTTCTATCAAGAGGAACAAACCTTTGGGGACTTTGGCATACAAGGTCTTGAGGACCGCGAGGACAATGCACAGACAGGTGGTGACTTAGTGGTGGATGTAAAGGACATAGATATGCTCAACAAGTTACATTGTGATGACGATGATGAGCCTCCACCGTGCGATGAGGTTCCAACTTACACACGTGATAGTGATGTTGATAGTGATGATGAGAACCCAAGACTTAATTATGAGACTGATGATTCGGGTGAGGGTCTTTTATGTCCTTATGCGTAGTATTTACTTTTCAACATGCTTAGTCTTTCAACATGCTTCTTCTTAATTGCATTACATCTTTATTCTTATTTTCTACATTTTATTATGTCTTTATTATGCTTAGTATTTATTTTTCAACATGCTTATTAATTGTTTACCCTTTCTCAATGCAGGTGATTGACCAAGATGAGCCAAGGCAAGGAATCATCGGCCTCAGATATCGGTACCTCGAGCTCTCAGGAGATGTAGGATGTGTCCGGGTGTGTTTGTATGAATGTTTGGATGAATTCGAACTATGTTTGTGTCATTTGGAGTTTGTATGAATGTTTGTATGAATTCGAATTGTGTTTGAGTCATTTGGAACTTGTATGATGGTTTGGATTATATATGTGATGTTCTGTGATGTTTTAAAATTTGTGCAATTTTAATTGTATTTAAAATGTGCTAGAAACCAGCAGAACCAATTTGCCTAAACTAACAAATTATGGTCACCCATACGCCGACGGCATTGCCATCGGCGTAGGATCCCGGCTGGACGCACAGGATACTGCCACGTCACCCAAATCGGACCATATGGTCACCCATACGCTGACGGCGGCGTAGGTCATCTCCCAGGCGCCCAGGAAGCAGCCACGTGGCGCTCAGAGGCCGACGGCATTGCCGTCGGCGTATGTTGAGCTAACGGAAACGTGGGGATGCCGTCTTGTGGGGCCCACAGAGCGTACGCCGACGGCCGCCTCAGACGCCGACGGCAGTTTGGGTACGCCGACAGTTCGAGACGCCGACGGCCGCCGTCGGCGTATGTATACGCCGACGGCATTCGTGCATACGCCGACGGCGTCTTGGTCGATTCCCGTAGTGATGTGTGCAGAAAGTATGTAGAGAGTCTTATATTTTGATACGGATGGAGTATCAAACAACACGACTGCACGACGTCCCACTAGCACTTTTAATTTACACGCCTCTCTCGTTGACCTCCAGTCGATGCCCCAGGTATCACACTTCTCTTGTCGAGCTCCCCGTTGATGCTCCTCATTTGTGCGCCTTCCTCACCGAGCTCACTGTCGCCACCCTCGCGCCTCCGTGGAGCTCGCCGTCCTCGGCTCTACTATGTAATGGAAGAGGATCTCATAATTCTCCAAAGTTCCTATGAAATTTCTTTAAACCAAGCAAGCTCTTACCCTTGTCCAGAGATTAGTACTAGATTGCAATGGACTGAGAGAGCCCGTGAGATTCATCCGGCTGCACATTAGTACTCCATCCGTATCAAAATATGAGACTCTCTACCTATTTTCTACACACATGTATATAGACATATTTTAGTGCAAGGTTCATATGAATCTTGTACTAAAAACATGTCTAGTTACATGTGTGCAGAAAATATGTAGAGAGTCCTAGGGCATCTCCAGTCGATCGGCCCCCCAGGGTCCAAAGCTGCGTTTTTTTGGGCCGCCGCGGCGCCAAACGGCGCGAATCAGGATCCTGGGGGGGGGGGCGGCCTGGGTTCACGGCTGAAAATACGGCCGGCGATTCGGCCGTATTTCGGCATAAACAAAGGCCGGCCCTTTTTGGCATACAAATTCACACATATAAATAGTTTAACATACAAATCCACACACACATAAATAGTTTAACATACAAATTCACACATATAAATAGTTTAACATACAAATCCACACACAAATAAATAGTTTAACATACAAATTCACACACAAATAAATAGTTCAACAATGCAAGCAAATAGAACAAATCGTACTAGGCATTGGCATCGCCATTATCGGCATTGCCATTGCCCTTGCGCGCCCACAAGTGCTGCACCAGATCATTCTGTAGAGCTTGATGTGTTGCAACGTCTCGAATCTCCCGGCGCGTGGTGAGGAAGGCTGTCCATGATGCCGGCACCTGGTGATCAACCTCTGCAAGAGGACCCTGACGGTAGTATGGTGCACTTGCCTCACTGTCAGGCACCGGGTGATCCCGCTCACTCTCAATGATCATGTTGTGCAAGATCACACAACACTGCATCACCTCCCACATGTTGGACTTTGACCAAGTCATAGCTGGTACCGGACAACAACGAATCGAGACTGCAGCGCGCCAAATGCCCGCTCAACATCCTTTCTGCAAGCCTCTTGGCACTTGGAAAACCAAGCCTTCGCGCTTCCTGGCACAGAGTTGGAGATGCTCTTCACAAATGTTGCCCACTTCGGGTAGATGTCATCTGCAAGATAGTAGCCCTTTGTGTACTGGTGCCCATTGATCTCGTAGTTCACAGGGGGAGCATGGCCTTCGACAAGCTCGGCAAAGACATCCGAGCACTACAAGCCGGCGAGGCAGGCCAAGATCAGCAGGTGTTCTTCGTCGTCGATGGCGGCCTGATCTTCCTCGTCGAAGAGCTCAGCGAGCATCTCCTCGGTGTCGGAGTCCATGGCTGGGTCGGGCGGAACGCCGAACACCTTGCGGGCAGGGTGGACGGGTTTCGCCTCGAGAATCTCCCCGGTGGCTAGATCGCGGCGGAGGGAGTGGGCGGCGCCGGCGGCGTGGCGGGGCTGGACGGCGGGTTTCCTAGCTGCTTGTGTGCGGCGGCGCAAGGAGGGGTGGTGGCGGCGACGGGATGGCGACGGCGAGACGGGGCAGAGGGAAAGGCGAGCCGGGGTGGGGACAATGCGTTGTCTCGCCGACAGCGCTGTCCCACGCGTGCTTTTCCTTCCGCCGGCCCCCCAAGACCGAACCCAGTGGGCTGGGTTTCGCCTGGGGGCACCGGCGCTAATTTCTGCCGAAACGGCGGTATTTGGGCTTTTGGGGGGCCGGCTGGTAGAAAAACGACGCTATTCGTCCAAAACGGCGCTATTTAGCGTCCTGCTAGGCGCTGGGGACGAAAGGAGATGCCCTTGTATTTTGATACCGATGGAGTATCAAACAACGCGACTGCACGACGTGTCGAGCTTGGATTTGGCAGACAGGATTTCGGCGCTGCCTGGTCGCCGTCACGAGGTGACAGAGTAGGTTTCCATCCGCTTTCTAAAACGTGCCCATCGCCGGCGATTGTTTCTTTCGCTCTCCATCAATGCCGCATCGCTCTTGTCTTCTTCTGTGTGTGCTTGCCTTTCAGCCTGGTGATTAAACTAGGACGTGGTTCGGTTCTTGTTTATGCTAGTTAATGGAGTTGCATCATCATTAAAAATGGAAAACAAAGCTTTGTGGTCAGCACGCTAGATTGCCACTTTGTCATGGTGTTGCAAAGTTATTCAACTCATTTGTCTTTTGCACAGTTGTTACCCGCCATGGACGGAGCACTGTCATGGTGAAAACAGAGTAAAAATACTAGAAAATTGTACCGGTGACAAAGTTTTCCTAAACCACATGTGCACCTGCTAGAGGCTAGAGACTAGAGAGGTGAGTGGTTACCGGTCAAATCTTGAAGAAAATTGGTAATAATGGAATAAACAATGATCTTGTGTAGAAAGGTGCTCAAAAGTTTCTTCAGTGTTTGTTAGTCAGTGTTACTCTATATGCCGCCCCTAACCCAAACTTGTCTCGTCTTAGTTAGTGGTGCTACTAGCGCTATAAGTTCTATGATTAGTGGTGCTAACTGCTAACTGAAGCAAACATGTAGCGACATGAAGGGAAGTTATTTTAAGACCTAGGAAAGGAAGAAAATTATGAATGCTAGCTCCATTTAACCTGCACTAGTTGGCCCGGCGTGCATGGGTCCGGCCTGCGGATCTTATTAGGCTCAGTTCTTTGACCTCTCACGTCGTGGTTACTCAGAACAGCAAATAAGTCCTGGTTGTTGGCGCATGCGGTGGTGGCGTAGGCCTGGCCCCGGAGAAACCCGGGCGGCCGGAATCATTTGGCTCGCCGGAACATCCTTGGGTGCAAGAAAACACACTTGACAAGGACACTCATTTTGGCATGCATCTGGACTCTGCGAAAAGAGGATAAGCGTTGGAGAAAGAGAGCGGTCGCGACAGAGACGGCCGGGCAGGGAGATCGATCGACGAGGCTAGATTCTAGATGCGCGCGGACAATATCATAGCGGCTGCGAGTGCGAACGTGTTTTTCCGCTGGGTCGACGCGCGCGTTGACAGTTCCATGACCCTCATACTTCGCCTTCTGGAACGGCCGCGTGCGGCGAGCCGGTGATCGACGGAAGCGAGCACGGCCGCTCGTTGCCTCAGCCGCTGACCCGACCTGCCGGACGCGCGCCCGGCCAGTCAGCACGTGCGCGACGGAGATAAAGCGGACGGGAATTGGCATCGCATGCATGCAACCGCGACGCGCCGGCCGGCCGGCCGCCGGAATCACGGCGTGTGGCGGGACTCCGTCTCCGTCGTGCCTGGAAAGGAAGGCGGCCGTGCATGTGTGGCGCGGGACCTCGCGCCGACCGACTGCCGTGTCGATCGTGCGGAGGTAGGGCAGTCGATCGTCTGCAGCCACGTGATGATCCGGATAGGATGATCCACGATGGATTAGTTTCTTTCCGGCCGTATGTACGTGTCCTTTTGTTTGAAACAGGCAAGGCAATGTATATCCAGATCAGGATAGGATGACACACTCACTCCCAAGTGACAAGTTGCACCTGAGGCTGCGTCACCCGGCCGCTTGGTCGCGATCGATCGATCGGCGTGTGGTGCAGCAGAATCGATCCATCCTAGCTTGGTGTGTGCTTAGGGAGATGTAGGGATCGATGTACTGTACATGATAACTCCACATGAGAACGTGATTTGTCACAAATCCTATTTGTCAGTGTTCATGGATGCAACGTCTCTATGAGTTTTGAGGGCGAATGAATTTCTTAACATCCAAGTTCACAGCTGACCGGTTAACCACCGGAGCATGTAAGCAAACCATTTCTAGTTAGTACATGTATGTACAGTTGTATACAAAGAGATATATGTTATTTCCTGCACTTGTAAATAAATATATACGAGTGACACAATTAAGATAGACGGCATACCCTAAAAAAACACAGCTAACACCGTAGCAGACTTAACATCATAAACAAGTGTGTCTTGTGTATCAGAGTTGTAGCGGATTGTGTCTTGCAACATTTTGTATACATACTACATTGTCTGGAATTGAACTTCACATGAAAGTATCATGGAAATAACAGGAAACTGATGTGGAATTGTACCTGCGAAAATATAATTAAGGAAACCCGTACGGCTATACTAGAACACAATCTATATGAATACGCTAATATTATACCACGAAACAGTATAGAGTGAAATGTCAGGTTGTCCATACGATTGGCTCTATGGATTGTTAAAATCTGCGAGTTTGATTTTGTATTCAAACTCGGCGCGTGACTCACACATGCGTATTTGGGACCTAATTGTTTAACGATAATGGGCTCGATAACTAGCTGTTAATTATTGTAGTTGGGTAAATAAGCCATGAGTTTTACCTAAAAGCAGATTGAAATATCTGAAATTTGGAGTCTATATAAAAAAGATCTCAGTATACATTGTGAGCGTCACCACTGATAAGGTAGACCGATTACATCTAAAACAGTAGACTTTCAGAGAAATGGTCTTCGACACCTGGCTAGCTGCTTGTAGTTGCAGATAAGGCGTACCCGCATCCTAAGACAAACTTTGACTGAAAATTTGAGCAAAAATATTTTGACATATTCTACATAATTAGTATCATTGGATTTATATTGAAAAATACTTTCTAATGATGATCATTTTATACCAATATTATATATATATATATTTGAAGTAATTATTGGTTAAAGAAAAACACATAAAATGAGTGTGTCTTATTCACTGGAATGGAGGGAGTAATTAAGAGATGATTAATAGGAACCTTTGTCGCACATGGTTACAGTGACAACGACCTAATATACATGTGGTACATAATTATATATACATCTTTCTAGACAACACTACTATATAATCATTGAATGTCGACAACGACAAGTATAAAAATATTACATGTCCTAGAACCTGGCATAATTTACCTTAAGCATGCACCTCTCTAGGGAATCATTAATTAGTGTGACCGAGCTCTATTATTACCATGTCATCACCATACAAGCTCATAGTGCTAATTATTATTATGAAACCCGTACATACTGATGAGTATAGAAAGTTGCCCGATGTAACCTCACAAACTACGTGTCGGCATAAGATTGCTCCATCTCAAAGACTTTCTAGAAACATTCGTAATGAATCCCTAAACCAGTTTTTAGAAAACGTTTTTGTATTATGAGGCACTAAACATTTGTTTTGGTAAATAGCGAAATGTTACGATGCAATTATAACCCGCAAAAAATCATCAAATATATATGATGCCATGTGCAAAAATTGGCAAGAGAAGTCAAATTATCATTTCTGGCTTCCATGTGAAATATAGATGCTTGCTGCTGTCATGAAAAACAACATACAGAGTACACAATAGGGTTCATAAACTAAAGGGAACGAGGCAATCCGGGGATGAGTGGAGGAATCCCACCGACACACTACTTCCTTTAAATTATTTCCATGACCTCAAAGATGAGAAACCCATATGAATTCGAAGCGTAAAAGGATCAACTCAAAAAGTAGATCTCGTTCTAGAGGAGAGCTCTTTTTTCATATGAGAGATAAGTTAGAAATGACCAGTGCGATGCATTTTATAGGCCTAAAACCATACACAAATGACCACCAATACCCTTGTTAGGGAGGAAAATGTCCATTCTAGAAAAGCTCGAAATACCTACCCCCAAGGGAAATGAGAAATCAAGAGTAACCGCATTTTATTTGGTCCATACCCATGGTCTAGACTGTTCTCTTGATCCATGAGGGATGCACACAGTAGGCTTAGTGAGCTTCATTCTTTTCAATGGTCTTCTTATCTTTTTGTCTCCTTTTGAGTTTTGACCTCACATTGTGACCTTTTCTTTTAACTTGTATTTATTTTGTCATTATCTCTGTGCTTCTTGCGTCGGTTAGAATTATGCTGCCACAAGAGGGGACCCCCATCTTAAGAACTTATTTTCTCTCTTATAAAATGATCATATTGATCCGGTTCTTTCTTTATAACAACAACTTCAGTGAATGTGAACTAGTTTCCATAAACTAGAAACTTGGAACACAAAACCACCATATATCTGGTTATTTAAGGTGGTTTGAATCTTTGAGGTTTAATAGAAAGTTGCAAAAAAAACTTGCATGGGTATATTGTAGACCAGATAAACCGACATAAAATGTGCAATTCATCTTTTGATAAAAAGGCAAAATGATATATATGTCTCTTCTTAGTTTTGCGTCTGACACAAATAGTCATATTTTTTGGGTAAAGAAATAAATTTAGAAATACATAGCATTCTCCATATCTACCATTTTAACATTTATAAGCACCTAAATTCAAGACACTAAATCGGGCAAGGGTTAAATTTAAGCGGTTTTAAGAAAACTTCAGGATTTAATATGGGCAACTTCATTGTTAAGGATTTGAAATGGAATTCTCTTAGTTATTAATGCATTTGAGCCAATGACATGCCACAAAGAAAAAGTTTCTCTGATGCAAGTATTACGGGTAAAACGCAAGAATTCCATGATTCACATTTGGACCTCATCCAACAAAAAAATGAGCATAAAGATGAGATGATGATCTTTAGAGGCATAACAAGGTTTAATTTTTTTTACTTTGACTCTGGTTCAGATTCTATCTGATTGCTGTTGTGTTAAAAAAATTATTTCTGTTTCTCTGTCTTGCACATTGCATTCCTAAGCAAACAAGCTGGACAAACAAGGTTTTTTTTTTTGACAGGGAAAGCCTCATGGCTCATTTTATTGAGAGCATAAAATTGTTACATCATTTACAATGGCTGGAATAACAGCTCTGGCCGGCTCATCGTCCCAGTATAAAGCAGAATTTGAATCAAAACTATATCTAGCCATAGCCCATCATATGCGCCAAACCATTGGCTTCCCTAAAACAATGAGTGAAGGTGATCCTAAGCGCTTTCCGAAAACAGTCAGCTAGGATAGCAGTATAAGGACTCCAGATTTCGATCACTCCATTACAGGCTTGAACAAGGTTAATTTGCGGGCGTCATATTTCCAAGCAAGACTAGCTAGTACACCTGATGAGCTTTGAACACTTGTATATTCACGTAAACTAGACGTGTTTATAAAATAAAAAAGGTTTTGTATGATGCAACACCAAATCTATGATAAGTTTCTGTTTGCGTAAACAAAGAGGTCCAAATCCAATAGAGTGAAGGCGTGACAAAAGCAATGACGAAGACGTTCGCGCCGTTTCTTCGTAATTAAACGAGAACTAGTTGAAATTGGCGCGTCGGCATGCCGCGCTCATCATGCTAATTTGTGGAAGGCATTTTTTTTGAAATATTCAAATTTGAATGGTGATCATATGCCATAAGTAGGGTTTTTTTGGTAGGCACGATGTTTTTTTTTTGTCGTATTTGTGAGTATCGGAGTGAAAATAATTGAAATTTCGAAATGTGCACATTTAAAAGGTTTTTTTGGATGTTAATATGTTTAATTTCAAGAAATGTTAACGTTGTTAAGTTGTTCAAATTTAAAAATTGGTAAAATTGGGAAGTTATTCGTATTTGCTAAATTCAGTTGGAAAGCAAGCCATAATTAGAGCAAATGAATTTGCATTTTGTCGAAATATTCATGAAATTAAACTTTTTTTAATGCAGTGACTATTTTTGTTTTTACAAATTTGTGGAATTTGGTTTCAATCGATTTGGAAATGTGTGTAATCAAACTTTTTTTTTTTAACTGCAGTGACTATTTTGATTTTTGACAAATTTGTAGAATTTGGTCTCAATTGATTTGGAAATGTATTTGAAAAGTTTCAAAAGTTTTGAATATCTTTAAAGTGGTGTAAATTATGTAAAGCATGTGTTATTTGAAATTTTGTTTTTTATTCAATTATATTTGTTTGGGAGGTAAGTTTACATTGTATTATGTAAAAAAATTAGGTCTTGAATTAAATTGAGTTGAATTGATTTGGAGATGTATTTGAAAAAGTTTAAAAAGTTTTCAAAAACAGGAAAACAAAAGAGAGAGAATAAAAAAAAAGGCCGAGCAGGCTGCGAAGCAGCCAGCCCAGCCCAACTGGCGGCCCAGCTGGCCAGCCCAGGCTTACTGGGACGTCATGCTGACGTCACCAGCGGACGGGCTCTGCCGCGGCGGCGACGACCTCGCCGGCGCCGCAGCAGGGCGAGCCAGGTCGCGCGGCTGGGCTCATCGGTCGCGCCTCGATGCGGGCTACCCGCAGCTGGCGGCGCCGCTGCTTTTGGGTCGCCGGAGCGGCAGCTGCGACGTGCGGACGTGGCGGCGACCTGCGTGCACGCCGGTGTCGATTTCGGCGACGCCGCGGCGTTCCGGCACGCGATCTGCGGCGGGGAGGGAGAAGCGACGACGGTGGATCCCTCCGTGTTCGTAGATCTGAGGAAGGAGGGCTGCAGCGGCGGCGAGGCGCGTCGGCGATCTCCGGCCGCGCGCGAGAGAGAAGCAGAGAGAGGGCGAGTTGTGTGTTGTTTTATAGGGAGGTCCTTGAGGTTTCCATAATTTGCGAATAGGTCCATTGTTTCGTAAAATTGTGGACCGCGGAGCAGACGCTGGTTTTGTGAGGGGCTTCTTTGCAAATTTGGCTCGGAGATGGTGATGTGGCCGTTCGATCGTCAGCACACGGTGCAGATCAATGCACTGTTTAACACTGTAGCTAACTACACTGCATGAGCGCGGAGAGGCCTCGGATCGGCATTGCTTTTATATAGTTAGTAATAATGATTGAAAGGTATACATGCTCACATGGCTCTTGGTGTACGTGGCAACATTACCAGGCACGCTCTGGGAATCTCATCTCCTGGATAGGATAAACTACAGCAGCGATCCAGCTTTATATTTGCGCGATATAGTTGCTCAACTATTCAACTGTGCAAAGCATCAAGTCAAGATATCATTTCTGCACTAGATTCGGTGGGTCAGTTCTCTCTGTTGATGTGTTTTTCATATATATAGCTTATCAGGTAATGCATGACTCATACATGATACAACGTGTTCACAGTTCACTTTTAATTTAATATATTTGTCAACTTCAAGTTGTAAACGGCAAGTTTGTATTGCCCGGCGCACCATTCTAATTACTTACTGGAGTATCTTTTTCTGTATGCATGCTGACTAATACGGCCAGCACGATGGATCTCTTCTTTTTTTTGAAACCGAGGCAGAAGTTTTGACTTTTATATTGATACAGAATAAGCAAAGCAAGACAAGGCATGGCAATCTTTCTCGTTGAGAGACTAGACGGAGTTGGATGATCTTTTTTGGCTGGGGGCTGCCACATGTGGTTTTGCCCGACATGCATGCAAATTTATTTCGAAGATGTGCACGCTTCAGGCTAATTTGCTACCCGTCGCCGAGCTGAGTGGTTGATGTTTGTTCACCATTTTTGCCTGATAAGAGCACTAATTAGTGCACGGTTACCTCTTAAGAGTTCGCAGTTTTCACTGGCGTTTTGCTATTAAATGCATGTGTAGCCCATAAGGGCATGCACGTAGTTAACATATTGTGCGAAGAGATCATCTTGCCGTTGCCACATACGATGATTTATGAGGTAGAGGAGAGAGATATTAAAAAAAAGGCCTTATATTTTTTAGCTTATAGATGATCTCTTGGCACAATATGTCTCGCCACAAATTTAGCGAAATATGGTTACTAGAGATAAGGCAAAAATAACTCATTATACATCATGTGTAATTGACGTATCTAAATTACGTGGCTGGTCTAAGATAAGTATGTCTTATCAACCACTGTACATGTCATAAGTAATTGGCGTTTCAATTGCGGCTTTTCTCGTCAAACGGTCTCCCTCCAGCTTTGTTTTTTCTTCAATTGTCGAATATGTTTTTTTCTTTTCATCCGCATTTTTTCTTTACAAGTTAACATTTACTTGCGTTATTATTCTGAGATGCATCATTTCAACTGTGTTTCCTTCTCAATTGTGTCTCTCTCTCCTAAAGGGTGTCCTTTTAGTTGTGGTTTCTCTTTTCATCTGCGTACTTTCAGTTGTTTTTCTTTCTTTTCAACAGTGTTTCTTCTTCTTGATTACGCCATTTCAACTGCTTTCTTTTTCTTTTCTCAAGTGTGTTTTTTCTTCTCAACCACGTACTTTCAAATGTGTTTCTCCTTATCATGCATCATATCAAATGTGTTTCTTATTCTCAGTTACACTCTCTTTCAACTACAAAACAAGCTTGCCAAATGTGTAATCACATTTCTCTAGTCGATGTGGTTGTTCCTCCTTGTATAGCCGGTTGAGGGCGATAGAGTTGGCAAGGACACAATTGAGAGTTGTGCACTTGACAATGATAAAAACTGAGAACGGTGAACTCTATATGGATATTACAGAGAGTGATGAAATTGTAAGCGGTGTAGTTGACACTTCAAATTTTAGAGCAATGCAGTTCAAAATATATTTAAACCGTATTGTCTCAAATATGTCAGATTCACGTACTCTTAGAAGAAACTGGTAAAACCTTTACTCCATAATAATCGCTCCCTTGGACGGGTGTTTTTGTTTCTTCGGAGAGTTTTTCTTCGGAGAGTTGAGTCACCATGTATGTACTTCCTCCATTCCAAATTAATTGACTTGGTTTTGTCCAAATATGGATGTATCTATACTTGTATGGTGTCTAGATACATCCATGTGTAACCAAATGTGTGTCAATTAAATCCGAACGGAGGGAGTATGTAGCACTACTTTTTGTTCATGCGGCACTACTACCTGCTTTTGTTAGCATTGACAGTGCAACCAGTCAGACCCACGATACGCATGATTAAGCTTCCACGTCGGATCTTATGGAGCAAGCTCGATGGACAACACTTACCTATCAGTGAGCACGTATACTTACTTACCCATCAGTAAAAGCAAAACAATTTGCACCGCATTTCATCATCATAATACTACTGTATATACAAAAATCTTGGCGCTAGCTGGGTTGATATCTATCCGGCTGCAGTGCCCGATCTCAGCCCGAATTAATCGGCACTGTCGCCGATGGACACTGCAACGCAACAGCCTGACCCCTGAACTGAAACCCGTCCGTACGTCCCATTAATTACCACGCGATCCATCACGCACGCAGACGCAGGCCACTTGCGTATATATCCTGCTGCCCACCGGAGCAGCACAGCTAGCGTACTTGCGTTGCGGCACATCTTTCTCACGCATCTATGACTTGCTGCACTGCCTGTCGTCGTCGGGGTCGGGGTCGGGGTCCCGGCTGCGGCAGAGATAACTGGAGAACACGTGCAAAACGCCAAGCCGTACTTGCGGCAGTAAATATCCATGGATCTACGATCAGATCGCCTCATCGATCTTAATCGCAGTGCAGTAGAGTCAATAACTGACCGAAATTGGGAAAGCGTGGGCTTTCCATTTTTTACCCAGCGCTGTCCTAACTTTTACTTACGGCCGGGAGATATTTACGTCGTGGTCGGGTGAAAATTAAACGTACTAGTACGACATGGAGCCGGAGGTAGGTGATGATGCGTGGCCCGATCCAGCAACGGACATCCAGAGGATAATTAAGCTGTACTACTACGTTGCTCCATAGCCTATCAGTTAAGCACATGCGGCTCTAGACAACCAACTGCTACGGGCCATGGCGATCGACTTCCAAAGGACGCACGCGACCCACGGGATAGAATACAACACAACAGCCAGAGCATGGGAGAAAATCAGAAAACAAACGTGCTCATACTACCAACTGAGCGCAGAGAGAGACCGTGAGTGGTCAAACTTACGGAGCAAAGTACACGAGTCCTTGCCCATACCATACTACACGCGCGCACGCACGACAGGCAACCTTCACATACACTCGCTCCACCATTCTTCGACAGAGTGGCGGCACTATAAAACGGCCTCGCCCGGGAGAACGCAACGGCACACCTCCTCACCGCCCGCCCGCGCATGAAAGCCCGCGCACAAACGAAAAGGTAGCCGCGCCATGGGCGTCGTCGAGCTTGCCGCAGAGGCGCTCGCGTCCACCTCCCAGCTGCAGCCCCACGTGGCCGGCGCCTTCTTCGCGCTCGCGGCGTGCACCGTGGCGCTGGCCGCGCTCCTGGCCGTGGCGCGCACGCGGCCGCCGTGGTGGTGCGACTGCGCGGTGTGCGAGGCGTACCTCACCTCCTCGTGGGCCGGCGAGCACGACAACCTCTGCGACTGGTACGCGCACCTGCTGCGCGCCTCCCCCTCGCAGACGGTCCACGTCCACGTCCTCCGCAACGTGCTCACCGCCAACCCCGTCACCGTCGACCACATGCTGCGCCTGCGCTTCGACAACTACCCCAAGGGCGCGCCCTTCTCCGCCATCCTCGCCGACTTCCTCGGCCGCGGAATATTCAACGTCGACGGCGACGCATGGCTCTTCCAGCGCAAGCTCGCCGCCGCCGAGCTGGCTTCCCCGGCCCTCCGAGCTTACGCGGCCAGCGTCGTCGCCTCTGAGCTCCGGTCCCGTCTCGTTCCCCTGCTCCACTCTGCCTCCGATGAGTGTGGCAAGGTGCTGGACCTGCAGGACGTGTTCCGCCGCTTCGCCTTCGACTGCATATGCAACATCTCCTTCGGCCTCGACCCGGGCTGCCTCGAGCTGTCCATGCCGGTGTCGGCATTCGTGGACGCCTTCGACGCCGCGTCCATGCTCTCCGCGCGACGCGCCATCGCGCCCATGCAAATCATATGGAGGCTGAAGCGGTTCTTCAACGTCGGCGACGAGAGGAGGCTCCGGGACTCGGTGCGCCTCGTCGACGCCTTCGCCACGGAGGTCATCCGGCAGCGGCACAAGCTCGGCGGCGCGGCGTCCGGGAGCGACCTCCTGTCGCGGTTCATGGGCTCCATCAGTGACGAGAGGTACCTCCGGGACATCGTCGTCAGCTTCATGCTCGCCGGCCGCGACACCGTCGCCTCCGCGCTCACCGCCTTCTTCCTCCTCCTTTCTGATCACCCGGAGGTCGCCGCCGCGATACGGGACGACGTCTCGCGCGTAGCCCCCGACGACAACGACGAATACGACCCACCAGCCCCATGCTTCAGCAAGCTCAAGGACATGCACTACGTGCACGCGGCGCTGTACGAGAGCATGCGGCTGTTCCCGCCGGTGCAGTTCGACTCCAAGTTCGCGGCGGGCGACGACACGCTGCCCGACGGCACGCGCGTCACCAAGGGCACCCGGGTGACCTACCACGCCTACGCCATGGGCCGGATGGAGTCCGTGTGGGGCCCCGACTGCGCGGACTTCCGGCCCGAGCGGTGGCTCGGCGACGACGGGCGGTTCGTGCCGGTCAGCCCGTACCGGTACCCCGTGTTCCAGGCCGGCGTGCGCGTGTGCGTCGGCAAGGACCTCGCGCTCATGGAGATGAAGGCCGTCATCGTCGCCGTCGTCCGGAGCTTCGACGTGGAGGCGATCGGGCGGAGCTCGCGCCGGCCCAAGTTCGCGCCGGGACTCACGGCCACGTTCGCCGGCGGCCTGCCGGTCAGAGTCCGCCGGCGAGCGCCGCGCGCACCCCAATCTGATACTACCACGCAATAATAAACAACCGGTTCTTCTCACGACGATCTGCTCCTGTCCGCCGTTTTTTTCAGACGGAATCAATATTTTTCACGCGCTAGATCGGTGAAGCCGCTGTCGATTACTGATGAGCAATGGCTCCGTGGCCACTCGTGTCGGGAGAGAGTGCGTTGGCACTTGGCAGCTGATGCTGGACGATCGATCGATTGATTATTCAGTTACTTGCTGATTAGCCTCTCCACTTGAGATTGATTCAACAATCAACAGATAGATTCCTGGAATCGATCTGAAATTATTCAGATTTCACGCACGACTTTTATGTGGGTACTAGTTGAATTTTGGCGCGTCGTTACGCCGCGCCCTTGCTGGTATTTTTTCTGCTTTTGGCTTACTTGTTTGTTTTGTTAGAGTATCATAGTTAGCGGAAGGTTATTGTAAATTTAGCCGATGTCAGTAGTAAGTGCATCTTTAAGTGCAAATTTGAGAACGTCTGGAAAAGCTAGTAGATAGTAAAAAGTACATATACTTACATAGTTACATAAGGTAGCATATGATGATCTATACATCCGTTGCAACTCACATGACAGTATGGTCATGCTGATTCGCATAGGCGATACATGAAACAGCACCATGCGACGGTTATAAGATGCATTCATGTGTTTGAAGGGTTCTAGGCTGGTACCTGCAGCTGCCATTGTTTAGAGTGAATAGAAATAAGGGGTTAGCCAACTGTATTGTTGGAGTCACTCTGGTGTTGGGTCTGCATAGAAGGTGTGGCGAAAGAAACGATGCTGGATGGTGAAGTGGAAGGAGCATCGTAAAAACAATCTGTCACAGTGCCCTTGTATTGGGTCGGCGTGGAAAGTGCAGAGCTGCTTACTTGAATTTTTTCCATGTGAGAGAAGCAGCTTACTTGAAGTTTTTCCATGTGAGATCCATCATGTTCTCCACATACTGCAAGTATAATAATTTTTTCTGTCAGTGATACTTACAGTAATGGTCTCATGCACAAAAAAAGCATAGCAAGTATGTAAATGAAATGCAACAATCAAATGGCTGGCAGAGAGATATAATTTATTTTCGTTGACCATTAGTTAGAAATACTTGTGAATTAACTGAACATATCTAAATACCTGTGATTCGGCAAATATATTCTTAAATTTCGAGAAGTTGCTCTAACTGGTTGCCATAGCCCCTGTGATAGCACATATACAAATATTAGAACTTTCAAGCACATAAGACACACAACATCAGATATACAAAGATTAGAGTTTTCAAATACATACGGCATGTAGATATATAGTTCTGTTGGCATATAATATATGTAATACAAATTGTGGAAAAAATATAAAAAAGGGGAAACAATGCACAAAAGACTGGATAGTTGGCACGACAGTACCTTAAGAGGTTCCATTATCAACTTCCAACTGATAGCGTTGGACAAACCATTGAGAAGCAAAAGAAGTAGCTAATCAGGACCTGAATATGACTTCAGGCTGAGCAATTGATGTCTAGCCCTGAATCTTGGGCTCATGACAATGGCAGAATCCCAATTGTTCAGTGGCAGTATATGGCTGAATCAACACACCACACAGTGAGCAATTTAGTTATTCCACGACAATGAACCATGTGAGCACAATTACATAAGTGTCGGTCAACTTATCTTTTATATATGCCCCTGAGCACAAAATTGAATTTATCATGTTAGGAAATCTCATGAAATGCGTGTACCATCTGTCGAGCTCAATAATACATTCTACACGAAATAGCAAGGTAATAATCTAGAAAATAAATTGTATGTAGTAAACAAAACTGATAAGACAATAGAAGAATTTCAAAAACTCTTGATCGTACTGGAAATGTGTTATGTTCATAAACACATCAAAGGTAGTTCTTTATCTCAAGGATGTAACAACTGGGTTGTTAATGGCGCTGGAAAAACATGTACAAAAGAACTAAGATAGTGTAGAGCCGCTTAATTTTGAATGTCCTTAAAGGAGGTAATCACTATCGAAATTACGGTTGAGGTGCTAAGAAAGCGTATTGACTTATCCTATATATTAAGAACTGCATTCACAGGAATACAACTGTATAGTAGCTGGATTAAAGTCAACTACCATTGTACTTACTGGATCCAATATCCCAACAAGAGTTGAATGATCCAACACACACGATAACTCAAAACTAAATTCATGTAAACATGATGTTCTCTAGACATTGCTAACCAAAAGCACTAATGCCATCTCATCGACAGTAACAGATCATGTTAAAAAAGAAATCTTGGTACAATCAAATTCAACCAAAGTTTATAAATAAATCTAAAGTGGATAAATAAATACAACTGTAGCTGCATGTTTCATTTCTTAGAAAAAAAAATATGTGAGGAGAGCAATTTGATGATGCCAAAATAACAAATATAGCAGAAGAAGTCACACTGAAAAATTGTTTCAAGAATATTAACCATTGCAAGGAAGGATGGAACTGAGATCGTACACACTCAATTGCAAACTTATATTCTTACGCACATAAATTCTTAAATACCAAAAGCAAAAGAAATTAACTGGGTAGGCTTTTATCATACAAAGCCAGGCTTGTATTGCTGCAAGCATGTGTAGCCAATATCGATCCCTTATGCTGGAATTATGAAAATAGGCTATTAAAGCCATCACCAATTTTCAAATGTCTCACTTCTTTGGGAAAGACATCGATGTCTCTCCAAAGTTTCATTTGATTATGTGGGATTTTGTTTATCAAAGAAAGAACATGGAGGTCTTGGTATTCAAAATCTAAGAGAATTTAATTTATGCTTGCTTGCTTGCCTCCAGGGTGGAACGGTACCACCTAGATCAGCATAAGATCTGAAAGCGGGTTATGTGGGCTGCATGCAAATGTTGGCTATAAATGGAAGATTGGTAATGACAGGATTGTTTTTTGGGAAGACATTTGGCTTGTCCCGTGAGTTATACGTACTCCGTATGTCACAGTGAATGAGCAATTAATGTTGCACAATTGTTGATGTTTGGGATGGACCAACCAGAAATTTAGTTTGAGAAGAAGTGTATCTCGTAGGGTGTATGGCATGTGTTGGTGGAAATTACGGACTAGTTGGCCATGTGTTGTGTGCGAGTGCTTGTACACACACGGCGCGGATGCATGTTTGCGATCTCGTGGCCTCCGTGATGCGCGCCAATGAGCCGTGCGTGGTGTGTGAACACAAGTGGCGCCGACCTGTCCGTTTGAACCCCGAACGTACGTGCGCTAGCTAGGCGTCTCGTCCCGTCCAATCCCATGCAAGCTAAGCTAGCGTGGGTCCCGATCGCTGTCTGTCCGGCGATTGTGAGATCTGGGATCGAAATCACGTACGCTCAGAGGCGCGGCCACGTACGTACAGCAGACCAGGGGCCATCCACATCCATCGCGCGCCTGTTGTACCCGCTCGACCAGCCGTGGTCACGTCCCGGAAAAAAGAAGCACGCACGCGTACGAATTGCCCCCGGCCGCAAGAGAAGAAAAACACGTACGATGCGTCTGAACGGGTGAGACGTTCGATATGATCGCATCAGCCGCGTGCGACACGTTTCGCCGACCACCACGGGTACTACGGTGTACCGAAACGGCGCTTTCCTTCCTGTCGCGTTCCTTCCCTTTTTCTGCAGGCAGCACACGTCGCGTCTCAGCTCCCAAGTGGGTGCGTGCGTGACACGGAGAGGGGTACGATATTTTCTCTTTAATTTGACAGTGGGATACGACACGATCGATTGCTTCCCGGCTAGCACAAGTGGAATCACGTGGACGGACGTGGAACCTAATTCGGAGTACGTGAGTCGATGGATTTGATGCGACCAAACGTACATGCATACCCGACGTGCCACCGATTGATTCGCCAGTTTAGAGGAACGACATACGTGTGCCAACCAGGGGATCGTATGAATTGTTGGATGCTGATCGATCAAAGTCCAATTTATTGAATTTATTGGATGCTATAATTTTGTAATCCATGTAATCCACATAATCGATGGATTAGCATAATTTTGTATGTGATAGTTATCTTTCAAAAGGGATTACCCGTATATTTTTCAACTCCAATTTAACACGTGAGCTCGAAGTAATTCAAATGTTCACTTGCTAGAACATGCTCTTAGGTGATTTTTTTTTACTACATTAACAATAAAGGAAAAACAGGCCAACTGGGCCAGCTCGGAGCGCTTCAGCCGAAACTGTGCCCAAATGGGCCACACACGCGGAGCCTGAGATCGAACGCGTACGAGGCGAGCTCTATTCCCGAGCCTGTTCGTCCCCAGTTCGTCCCGGACTCTGTTCCGCCTCCCTGCTCTGTTCCCAAGCCGCCGCCGGGCGCCCGCTCCTCCCCTGCTCGCCTCCTCCCTCGACAGCCGCCTCCCTTGCTCGCCTCCTCCCTACCCTGCGGCTCTATCTCTAAGCCCATCTCGCCTCCTTGCCGCCTGCTGCTGCTGCCCGTCGCAGGGGAGGGACGAGGCGAGTTGCTCCCCTCGCCGGCGATGGCCGCGCCGACGGAGGCGCCGGCACAGCGGAAAGGGGAGGAAGGTAATAACGGCGTCGAGGTCTGCCTGTTCGACGAGTCGCCGGAGGATTTCTCCAGCGCGGTACGCGCCATCTCGGAGCTCGCAGCCGGCGAGCCCGAGCCGGGCTTCCCCGACGCGGAAGTAGAGAGGCTCTCCTCCTCGATAACGTTCCTCAGGTGAGAACCGCTCTCCATGCTCGCTCCACGCCGCTGCCCAATCACCGAGACATAATTGGTAACTCTCAATTGCGGGCGTGGTGGCCGTACACAAATTTAATGGTTGCTTCATTGGTTAAACTCTTTACACGTGGTGCCGGACAGATATGTAGGTATGCGCGTAATACGGAGCTCGGAACTGGGAACCTCTAGTTTGGTTGATGCATGATATGTGCGCACGGGAGAATTTGGCTACAATTTGTTAATTTCGAGTTCATGACATCATTACAAACAAACATTGTAGCCTATTTTTTTGAGGAATTGACTGCAGGGTTAAAATCCACAGCTTATTTATTAATTAGAGTGTCTTTGTACAAAGGTTAGAGGCTTACAGGGGTTGGGAGGAACTTACTAATCTACTAGTTACAGAATTAAACCAAAGCGTCAATCCATGATGCAAACTGCTGGTGGTGCTTAGTCTTCATCCTATGCAAGTGCAAGGTGACCTCATGCTTGAATCTGCTTCTCCAGGACCTAAAGGAGGGCATAATATCTTGGAAGATAGCTTCGTTTCTCTGTTTCCATATGTGCCAAGCTGCAAGTATTACAACTTCAGTGAAAAAGGGCTGCCCAAAGTATCCTTTAGTAAGAACAAAAGTCTGCTCAATAGAATTTCCTTGTTGCCAATGCACTCGGAGATAATTCCATGCTCTGATGCTGAAGTTGCAGCCAAAGAGAAGATGCATCCAATCTTCAGTGCAGCGCAGGGGACAAAGGACACAATGCAGATCATTAGTGATATTCCAATGTCTTCTACGAAGCATATCTCTAGTATTTAATCTGTCACTGAATAAAAGCCAAGCAAAGACTTTATTTCTCAGCCTTACTCTGCATTTCCAAATATGGGAATAAATCGGACTGGCTGTAATATGGGCAAAGCTGTGCTTATAGAAGAGGCTAGCAATATAAACCCCATCTTTCCATATGGTTTTCCACTCATCCCGACCAGCAGGGTCTAGAATAATGCCCTCTAGAGTGGCTTGAAGTTGTTGGAACTTCTGTATGCTTGCTGAGATAAAGGCAGGTGAAACAACTGAGTTCTATCCACTGTATTAATCACTGTCTTGACAGAGATGTTTGTCTCCAGGGCAAATGAAAAGAGCCTCGGAAATTTTTTATGCAGCCGCAACTTATTCCACGAGTCTAACCAAAACAGAGCTGTCTCCCCAGATGACACTGTGATCTCACAAACTGCTCTATATTCTTCCACGTTTTTCATGACATCTCGCCACCAAAATGAACCACAAACATTGTAGCCTTCATCTTCTTATTTTGGTAGCACTTCTTCCTTGCGGTTAGTGTTCACTATAATTCATTTGAAACAGTCACTGTTGTTATCAGCACGTGTAATTCTCGTGTGCTTTTTATCTGATTAGAATTAGAATGATTCCATCATACTACCTGTTCTGTAATAGCTAAAATGTAGTGGGTGTGATGTCTTAGATTGACTGATTGATGGTGATACGATCTTTTAGTTTGAGTGTCTGGACACTGGGAGCTCTTGGTTTTTTCGTGATCTACAGTTCTAGTTACTTCAGTTTTTGGATCAAAGCAAAGTGTACTAGTTGAATTTGTTCCTGCAATTAAGAGTAAGTGGAATACCTTATTTCTGCAGAGTGCGGACCATTAGTTAGTTAATGCCGTGGATTTAGAATATACTGCTTTACGTAAAGCTTTTTTTGTTAGGAATTTAGGATGGTACATTTTACTCTGTCCTTTCCTGTTTTCTATTTAAATGATTTTTTCGGAAGACTCAGAATCCATTATGCTAGAAATTTGATCTGTTGTTATCTTCCCAGAGAATGGAGACATTTCTCTTATGAGCCAAAAGGTGTTAGTTTTACTTACGGCACTGGATCAACTTCATCCAGAGATAATACACACGAGATAACCTTACCACAGTTCTCATCTGCATCTGTTCCTCAGGCTCAGGTTAGTAAAACTAAACATTTTTTGATTGTCGGCGCTAATTTCTCAGTCTAAATTCCTGTTATAACAATGGAGTGCTTAAGATTCCAGCTGATTTTTTTAATCATATAAGTGCAAATCACTGCAGGTCACACACTTGGAAGATGGGAGGGATAATAATACAGACAGGTATTATTTCTAGAATCCAGACTTCTTTAACTTCACAGAATCTACTTATGTTCTTACATTATTTTCGTAAGTAATTTCTGAAGGTAGTATTGTTTTGGAGAGATAATTATGGTTTAAGTTCCTCAGTTCTGGTTATTTGGAGTATTGATTGAAGTTTTGACCCAAGATATCCCACAGTCTTGCTTATGTTATATTTTTTGTTTATCTGTTTTGCAATTCAAAGGTTGCTGCACATGGACTGGCAAGTAGACCAGTCCTTATTCATCTGCTGTTGTTGGTGTAGAATTTTCTAGAGGAGTACAATAGTTTCCTTGTTGTTTCCACATATCATGATCTCAAATGCACCTTTGATCAGTGCCTTTTCTAATTATATACTAGTAAAATTATTTAAAATAGTTAGTGATATGGAAGTAATTTCATTGACCAATATACAAATACCGTTTTGTGCTTCTGTGTATATTAGTGACCAAGGTCTTAAATTTTTTGACTGCACATTATGTAGAAGTACGATTATTTGAGAATTAAAGGAGTATTTTCTTGGTCCAGGAGTAATCCTGCAGAGTGAGTTAGGTTTTGGTGCTTTCGGGTTATTTGTTAAGAAAATCATTAGCTGAAAGTTCAGTAGTGTCATAAACTAATTTATGTGGACACACTGCTAAATTTGACTTTCGTACTTCTACCGTCTTTCACTTTTCTCTGTTACATTATCCACTGACTGTAGAGAACCGTCTTGGTTGAACTGTGATTAAATATCTTAATTGTTGCAGCTCTGATTTCATTTTGTTCGCTGGGGGAAATGTTTGGTCGTTGGACTGGTGCCCGAGGTTGTGCGACAAGCCTTCTTCTCCTGTTAATTGTGAGGTTGTGATTAACTGACTAATGACCATGAACTAGTAGCTCTTTTGTCGCGAGTCGCGACTTCGAAAAAGTTTGTCTGTCATCTTATTATCCAATGTTTGCCTTGTAAGACTATCTGGAAAAATGTGTTGTTTACCGCCCAAACTTAGCAATGAGAAAATTAACATAATCAGTTTACATGACACGTGGGTCCTAAGCCTATATGGCAATGACATATTGATTCATTTTACTGAACTGTGTACTTTATGTTGGCATGTATATATAGTATTTAAAAAATACTCAAGACATCCGTTGCGGTACTTAGTCAAGCACATCTTTCATTCAGGCTCATTGCATTGTTGCACCTATTTTAGTTAAATATTCCACACAACATTATGATTATGGTTGAAATTAAGTGTTTAGTTGCAAGAATTTACTGGATTTACAAAAAGATAAGTAGAACATATCATTTACTTAGAGCTGATCATGACCTTTATCTGTTGCAGTATCTTGCTGTTGCTGCTCATCCTCCTGGTTCTTCTTACCATAAAATTGGCATGCCACTGATTGGCAGAGGTATCATTCAAATTTGGTGTCTTGTAGCACCCTTTGAAGAGGCACATCCTGATCCGTCAATGATTGCGTACGATAAGAGCAATCGTAGAGGAAGGCCTAGAAAAATACCAATCGTGAACAATTCCATTGAGAGTTCATCAGTCCCACGAAAACCAATAGGGAGACCAAGAAAGATAAAATTGACAACTACTGATGATCAGGCAGAACCAAGTCTGAAAAGACCAAGGGGAAGACCAAGAAAATATCCGCTGTCAGTTGCCAAAGTGTTAGCTTCAACGACAGATAACGGTAGTCAAGATTTCAGTTCTATTGGCCCTCTTGTCACTTCAGGAGTTATTCCAGGTGATCTTGCATTGTCTTGTGCCATTTCAACTGTGAAGCCTGCTGAATCAATCCCCAAAAAAGTTAGGGGTCGACCTAGGAAAATCCCAAAGTGTTCGTCTGGCACTGAATTGAATGAAGATATGTCTAGAGCTCTAGTATGTGTAGAACCAAAGAAAAAAAGGGGGAGGCCCCGGAAATATCCATCCCCAACCGCGTTCAATGGCGCAGAACAAAACAATCAGGCAACTCCCAAGCCAAGTGACAATGTGGCCTCAGTTGAAAAGCCCAAGAAAGAATTACTTGTCTACACCAGAAGGCGTGTGCGGATACTACAAAGAAATCTGCTTCAAATGAGACTTGCTCACTGGCTCTTAGTGCTGATGTACAGAAGATGGAGAGACCAGCCACATCTATCATACCTAATAATCATTTGCCTTCTGTCGAGAAGCCCGAGCTACTAGGGTCATCTATAAGTGAAGGCATGGCCAATAGGGCTGGTTTGGTTGGATGTAAAATCGCAGCTGTTAACTGTGAAGTCATGGAAATGAATGATAGCGAGGCTGCCAATCAAATTGTGCCTGTTCCTTTTGAAAATAGTGCCCAGATCATTGATGAATTGGAAGTTACAGAAGTAGCTCCATTCAAAGAACCAAGTGACAATGGTGATATAATTACTTGCGCAGAGAACTTTTCTGCAATCCCAAAAGGCATTCATCTACCAAGGGTCGTTTTGTGTTTAGCTCATAATGGCAAAGTTGCTTGGGACATCAAATGGAAGCCTCCTTTACTAAATCAGTTAGAACAGAAATCACGCTTGGGTTTTCTTGCAATACTGTTAGGAAATGGCTCTCTAGAAGTGTGAGTACATCCTATGCTAGAGTTCATCATTTTGAATCTTTTTGCCATCACTTTTTGAATATAACCACTTCTTATGTGCTTACCCATTATTGTGCACAGATGGGAAGTTCCATCTCCAACCATGATCCAGAAAATATATTCTTCTTCTTCTTCAATGGAGGGAACCGACCCTCGCTTTCTAAAGCTGCAACCTGTATTTAGATGTGCTAAAGTGAAGTGCGGGAACAGACAGAGGTATTCCAACTTTTACTTTTCATTTTGCTATTAAACTAGGTGGCAAATTTTAATTTTCTGTTAAATTAGTGAGCATGAATTTTCATTTTGAAGTCATTGCTTCTTTATAATGGTAAACAGCATTCCCTTGACAGTTGATTGGTCGCCTTCTCCTCATGATATGATACTGGCAGGATGTCATGATGGAACGGTATCTTTTCTGCCCGTAGTAATTATTTCCTTAGTTTGGATAGGACAGCTGCACTGTTGGGTTAGAATCTGCTATTCTGTAAGTTTCATGGCTGGGTTTTGATGTTCTAGGTTGCTTTATGGAAGTTCTCTACAGACAAGTCATCACAAGGTATTTTAGTGGTTTCTTACCTCCCTTTTCATATGGTTTCTATCAGTTACATATTTCTTATTTATTTCGTTTGTAAACGTCTGTTCTGGTTAATTTATAGATTCAAAACCTTTTATGTGTGTCACTGCTGAATCTGCTCCCATCAGAGCCCTCTCGTGGGCACCATATGTAAGGTACTAAGTTGTATTATACTTCTGTTCCATTCCAGAAGCTAAACACTGAGTTCTGACTTCATATCATTTTGGCAGTGAGGAAAATACAAATACCTTTGTTACTGCTGCAGAAGATGGGCTAAAATTCTGGGATTTAAGGTATTATAAACTCTACTAGGAACTGGAATCAGTGACTAAATCTTTTTTTTAGGGAAAGCCACCACGGCAACTTTATTAATTTGAAAACAAACTTACATCGTTTGCCAACAGGCCATTTAAGAAAATAGGCGGATCCTCCATCCAGCAAACTGAATGGGTTCCCTCCGCATTACAAGCCAACATATGGGCCACATTGTTACTTTCCCTAGGACAATGAGCAAAAGTTACATGAGTAAAATTTGAGCTAGAAAATTGCATTCTTCTTACGTTGCAGCTGCGCCTCCAAGTGAGTTTCCACCATTTCTCATAGTATCAACGACTTCCATGCAATCGCTGTTCACCTCAATTCTGTTGCAACCCAATTGCCAGCTAAACAGAGTCCATCTCTAAGTGCTCTAGCTTCAGCACTCGCTGCATCCCCAATATTTGAAATCCCACAGCAGCTTGCCGCCAGAAAAGTGCCCTTCTCATCTCTGATCACCGCTTCTGTTGCACCTGAACAGGTTTCTGCAGAGAACGCTGCATCGATGTTAAGTTTCACATAGTTTTCATCTGGCTTCTCCCATCCGTGTCGCCTGATACGCTGGTTTTTCTTGCACGCCTTGAAGAATTCAGGGTTATCGCTAAGATTGCTTGATTACTAATAGCTGGCTTCGTCACATGCTCCTCCCGAGCAATTTTCCTTCTTCCCACCACATGTACCAGCAAGCGGTGACTATCAGTTCCTTGGTCCCCATATCCACTATCCCCGGCATTTGTGTTCTCCTTTTCCCAGTATGTATTCAAGGACTGCAGACACCTCCCTGTCAGCTAACAACGCCTCACTGATAATTGCCTGGACTCCAAGATTTTCCCAAATTTCTTTGACACGAGAGCAACCAAAGAAAGCATGTTTAGTGTCCTCACAATGTAATCTGCAAACTGGGCATAGGCTGCTTGTGATTATATGTCTATTAGCCAAAATGCAGTTGCATGGAAGGGTACCGTGCAGAAGTCTCCAGGCAAATATTTTTATTTGAGCTGAAACTTTTAGTTTCCAAACCTGTCTCCAAACTGGATTTAAATCTGAGGTGCCTGGGCCACTTGTTCTGATCAACTTCCTACCGTGTTGATGATCCCATTCAGTATAGTAGGCCGAGCGTACCGTAAATATTCCGTTCATTGTGTTGTTCTAGGAAATAAAATCCTCCATCATCCCGGGCAAAACTACTCTTTGCCACACCATATATGATAGTATTGCGTATGGCTTATCTCTGTAGTCGATACAATTTCTTATCTTTTTGGTTAATATTTCACTCAGGAAGTCCAGTTAATGGTGTTATCTTTTCTTTTTCCAAACAAATTGACTCCACTTGCAGTTTGAGAACCATGCATTTTTTTGTGCTGTTTCGTAGTGATAAATTTGGGTCAATAAACAAAGGTGCATTTTATCTGCTGTATCTGTTATTATCACATCAACAAATATAGCACGTATTTCAAGGGAAAACATCACTTTTTAGTTACCATTGTCCAAGTCTGTCATCTAGCTTTATGAAAAAAAGAGGTGAAAGTAAGCAACCACAGGTGTAGCGGCTACTCTTGAAGAGCACGAATTTCCTTGCACTAGCATAACCCTATTTGAGTAGATATTCTCAGCAAACAATAATATGATGTTGGCTTTACAACCTTTTTTGCCATGATGTTTTGTATGGGCTGCAATATTTGAATACTGATTCACATTTCATAAAACTCGTTTGTTGCAGAGATCCATACCGTCCTCTGTGGGAACTAACTACTGCCCCAAGGGCTGTTTTAAGTCTTCATTGGTTGAAGGAGGCAAGGTAATATTCCGTTTCTTTTGTAGCAAATAACAATAACAATGTTAAAAAGCGTTAAGCGTATGCGGTGCCGTGCCTTCTACTTAGCGCTTACGTGACTTATGCACGCTTAGTCGTTGTTGACTTGGTCAAAGGCAGGACTGAAAACCAGCAGAAATTAGGAGTTTTAGCCTTTAGGCATACTAGTAAATGCGTTGCACGTATAATTTTAGGACATCAAATCATCGAAGAACTCTTATTTCATTTATTCAAGTGAACATACAATAGATACTATTATCCCATAGCTCAGATCGTTGTGGGCTGCGAAATATTTTGAGATGACAGCTAGCCAAACTAACCATTTGTTTCTTACTGTATTTGTTAAATAACATGTCTCACGCAAAAAAAAAAGTTAGATAGTGACCGAGCTGCATCTGATATCTTTTTCCATTTTTTTATCTCGTGAAAGCAATAGCCTTCATCTTTCATATCTCTGTCAAGTAGGCCATACAAACATGTGTAGAGAAAGATGGATATAACAATATGTCACAGGAAAAAGTAGCATGTCAAAGGAAATTCTCTAGAGGCGTGTAGTTGAGTATTCAACCAGTACACTGAAAGGAGAAAACTATAGCTGAAAAGAGAGGATAAAACTATTACAAATTTACAATGCATGGATAATAATCTTTGTTATCAAATTTTTGGTTACTGTCTGGTGGCATGAGCCAGTCCGGTAAGGAGCTATATAGTGCGTCCACTTATTTTTCTCCCAGTTCAACTTCAAAATGACCGGGAAAAAACAGTCACACTAACTTAGGTTATGTAATTGCACAAAGCCTTCCTAAAGCAGATACAAAGAAACGACCAGGTGATGATATAAGTACATCTGGCCCTTGCTCAATGCTTTCTAGCTGCGTTTCATGTAGAAATCCACCGGTGCAGCCATAAACCTGAAGGGAACCCCAGATCTTGATATTAAATGGCAATTCTGAATGACCTGTATATAGAGAAAAAAACTCAATTGGTAATTCCCTAGTTATTTTTCCCATATTGACATAGGATCTATCAACAAGATTCATTCGGCAAGTAGTATACCTGGGAAGAGAGCTCAGCAATAGGTGCACTGCAATACTATGACTCGTGGGTTCCTGGGAGATGATTTGACCCCCGTAGCTTCTTCCTTCCTTACATTTTGAACGATAGGGCAATAATGCAACTCTTCACCTCCAAGACATGACCATATGCCATGGCCTACCATGATTTTGCGGTGTCAGTTAACAAAAGGTCACAGAGGTCATACACGCAGAGGTGCAATTAATTCACTATCTTAATATTAATGGACTAAGATGTCGGAAATCCATATCGGGTCATGGGTGCAGATGCACCCATTGCTCAAAATACAATTTTTAAATGTAAAATTTCAAAATAAAAATTTCGGATATACTTCAAACATTTTATGTTAGCACGACATTTTTTGTGAATTGTGCAAAAAAGATAAATCCAGGCACTCTAAAATCCGCAACCTCGCTTGCCGGCATGCAGGTTGCGATGGAGGGCGTTGGCGGCGGTAGGGCTGCGGCAGCGATGGGGATGGATGTTTCGGGGTGAACGGTTAGCTCGCTAAACCTGGGTTAGCGGGGGTTAGTGCGTTGGGTGTTGTCCGCCATCTCGTGATGAGCCGTCAAACATATAAGACTTCCAAGGCCAAACAAGACAGGGGCAGGGCCAGCAAGACCAAAAACCAGCAGAAAATAGGAGATTTAGGCATATAATCAAGACTTCCAAAGCCAAAAAAGACTGGGCAGGGCATGCGAGAAAATAAAACAGCAGAAATTAGAAGTGGTTGCAGCTAGGCGCAGTGAAAACAGGGGTGGGGTCAGCATATAATCAAGACTTCCAAGGCCAAACATAGGCTGCATGCAACTAGACGTAGCACATTGCATCGTCCTAGCCTTTTGTGCTCCAGTGCAGACAACGCTAGGTAGAAAATTGTCCTAGCGATGCGTTGCAGTGTATCAAACGGCATGCAGAACATGGCTTTAGAGGTGGCTCTCCCGCACCAGGCCTTGACCAGCCTGGTTCCAGGGAGCTCCAAAAAGGATGCAGCACCTTTAGCATCTGGTTATGTGCCCCGTGTGTACCTAGATGCATCCGTGCAATGCTCTGCACGGACAGAAAATACGGCCCAACACGGCGACGCACACCTAGTGGCAACTCCAACGAGGCGGGTCAGCACGATGAAAGGACACGAGGCACGGGGTGAGCGTGATGAAAGGCAAAAAAAATGTAAATCCCATTTGTAGCAACAAGTCCATTCGACCATAGTAAATAAATCCTGCAGACACTTATGTTACTCAGCTTCCTTCACTACATGGAATACATTTACTTAGGTTTCATCACTGCCCATTGAGATAAGGGACTTTTTTTTTACCCATTGAGATATGCACTTGGTTTTACCGACAGTTATTGAGATAGGGACTTGGTTGTTACCGATAATTATTGAGATAGGGACTTGGTTTTACCTTGTTTTTCACTTTCCCCTATATGCAAGAAACAGTGATTGTTGCTAATGAATGGAATCTAATGTGCATGAATTAAGGCCCGTTCATCCTGGCAACTTGTGGTGTATCTTCTAACCTTATCTGGTTAATTTCACCTTGGCGTTTATCCCTTTTTAATCAAGCAGCTTAGTTACCATTGTTGAAATATATTGACCGTCCTTCTCCATCAGTTCGGACTGATGGGTGAACTGGTTAGGTGCATACAAATTGCAACATGAGGTTCAGGGTTCAAAACCCAAATTTGAACCTTGTACCTCATGTTGCAGGTTGTATGCACCTAACCAATTCACCAATCAGTCCGAACTGATGGAGAAGGGCGGGCAATATATTTCAACACTCCCCCTCACTTCTAGGCTCCACTAGGCCATAGACGTGGGATTTGATGAAGGCCGCAGATATTTTTATTAAATACTGCGGTGGCTGGGTTTTGAACTTGAGACCTCATGGCTATGATATCATATTGACTTTGATGCACTGACCAGTTCACCCAAAAGTCCAAACTGATGGAGAACGGTGGGCAATATATTTCAACAACCATTATGTCCTATATCAACATCGTAAGGCAACCATTAGTCCCGTTCATTTTGTCAAAACTGTTGTGTTTAAAGTGGTATGACGGTAGTTTCCACTTTCCAGGTATAAACCCCTGAGGAACATAGACATGACATGAATCCAAGGCCTATCCTTTGGCTTGCCCTAAACAAAGTGAACATGCAGGACTCATGTGGCTTGCAATGTTTTGTGAGAATTAACATTGAAGAATGGCTAATTAAAACTTGCTTATCCAACTTGGTATTCTTTTTATTTTATTTTGTGTTCGCCCATGATTATGTCTTCTGTGTATTGCAGGTTCTGTATATGTATATTTCCTGTCCACTAGGTTAATAATGTAAGCGTGATCAGCAATCTTCTTTCACATGATTCTATGTTAACTGTTACTATCTTTCATGTTCAGAGGTATTGTCATCTCACTAGAAGATGGCACATTGAAGTTCCTTAGCTTACCCAGAATTGCCAATGATGCTCCTGTCACTGGAAGGCCATTCGCTGGGACTAAAACTCAGGGCGTTTCAACTTATCAGCTGTCAGAATATTTGATATGGAATGTCCATTTCTCAGAAATTACTGGTACTTTTCCAGAACCATGCTCAAACATAGTCAATATCCGCCCTAAGCACTATCAGTTACAAGTTTCCTAGTAAGAAGTCTTGGGTTGTAGCTGTTTTTAATTTTTAGAGAACTATTTGGAATCTGGAAGCACAAGATGGGAGGCCCTCACACACTTGTAAATTAATGAATATAAAGCTTTATGTTATTTACCTTAGTAGTACTCACCTCTGATAAGATCCCGTTTTGGACACTTGAATATCTTTTTATTGCTATTTTATTATTTTAGAAATATTCTCCTACATCTTAGACACTTGATATTATTGTTATTTAAATAAATCTCTATATAGGAGAGAATTAGTAGCTTCTCGTAAAATTATCAAACTTAAGCACATAAAATCACTATGATCCTTAAAATTGCAAATCTTTGCCTATATACAGGTTATGCAGCTTATTGCGGGGCAGATGGTACTGCTGTGCGCTTCCAGGTAGACTCACTAGCCTGTACCCATTAACCAAGGTCACTGTCCATTGGTGCTTGTCATTCAGAATCTGTGCTGTGCTAACAAATATTGCACACCTGTAGCTTACTTCGAGATTCTGGGAGAAGGAACCTGGGAGGAACCGCGTACCTTATTTCCTTTGTGGTTCATTAGCAGAAGAGGGAGCAGTCGTCAAGGTTGGTGGTACGTTGCAACACTCTCCTTTACCAAATGTTCCTCTGGCTGCAAAGAAGGGTATAAGAATGCAAGATACAAAAAAAGAGAAACTACAACCTATCACCAGCTCAGGTAAAACTCTCAAACATTTTGCTGCAACTTGCATCATTGGCTTAGTGCCTGACATTCCCGCTGAACCACCCTGCAGGATATGTAGATCCAGAAACCAGAGAGGGTCGGCTAGGTGGACCTCATGAAGGACAAGAAAGTAATGCCTT
Organism: Poa pratensis; assembly: GCA_947311845.1. Lineage (NCBI taxonomy): Eukaryota > Viridiplantae > Streptophyta > Magnoliopsida > Poales > Poaceae > Poa > Poa pratensis. The sequence goes on from CAMZMU010000071.1 coordinate 14,496,699, forward strand.
GGTTTTAGTTGATCCTCAAATGCAAAAAAATGTTGGCATACGCAAGGACACAGTTGATGACTACCCTAAAGATTTTGCGGTCTTCCCTCCCAAATCTGTAGCACTGCATCGATTGAGATGGAACATGAACAAAGGTAGCGAGAAATGGTTATGCTATGGAGGCGCAGCAGGCATTATTCGATGCCAGAGGATTTAAAAGACAATAATAAGTGGGGAATGTTCGCCACGAACCAGAAGGATACGTATGTATCACCACCTATACAATAAGCTGTTGCGGCATCTGCTGTTACTTGCAGCAATATACGGATGATTCTCTTCTCCGACTTCTGAGGCTGGTTGCTGGAATGCTGGTGTCTAACTTGGGAACTCCAGCAGATCCTTGTAGTTTAGAAATTCAAGTTCAGGAAACATGAGATACCCGGTCCAGCATATTTTGGGCTCGGCGAATCAAAGAGCTGGCTCTGAGAATATTATCAGCTCAGCAACTCAATAAGGGGCATTGGTCTGTAACAAGTGTGGGTTGGGGCTAGCCCCAACTTTTCTAAACCTGGTGTTTGTAACTGTCTTTTTTTCCATTTTTAACTCTAAGGCTGTAACATCTGTACATTATTGTTGATGCAGTCAAACATACTGAACAATGTCCCACCAATTGTAATATCGACAAACAGAACAATGTTGATTCACATATAATAGAGGAATAATAGAAATCATGAGCCATTGCTCTTGGTCTGAAATCTGCAGATCATGTTGCCTCGTTGATTAATGGTTGCATCATGATTTTGAAATTCTAACTGAGGAGCTTATTATAGGTAAACAAGACACCACTTTCTGCTTGGTACCCCTTTTGCAGCTAGTTCAACATGTCTCAGCAAGAGGGGAGAAATAATTGCCACTGGCTCAGCTGGGAGAAACTGTCCAGAGCTAAACGATCAGGTGGCCTTGGCTTCCGGGATCTGCATATTTCCAATCTCGCTATGTTAGCCCTTCAGAGCTCAAAAAGTCCCTTTATAGCTCAATGTTGCATCCTAGAAGCCACTCCGAAACAGGGGATGTCGTATACCTGGCGCAGTATTACGAAGGATGTGAGCTGTTGAAGTAAGGTATCATATGGCATGTCGGAAGTGGCGACTCCGTAGCTGTTTTGGTCTGATCCCTGGATCCCAATAGGTAATACGCGACGATCGGGTTTTTTTAGCTCATGGTGGTCGATATCTACCGCTCGAATAGATAGAATAGAATTGACCAGTTTATAAGGGAAACCCGGTCTAAAAACCATACAGACTGTACAACGCCCTGTTTATGAGGAAAACATGGCCAAACAACCGCACAGACGATGCAACCCGCCGCCCACACGACACAAGTCGACCAATCGTCACAAAACACACCACCCGCTCCGGGGCCGCCGCCCCGGCGAAGTAACCAGAACGACCTTCGCATTGCCCGAAAACGATCCAGATATGGTCGACGAACCCTCTGACCGCGTAGTGTTCATCCAGGTCGCCGCCAAAATCAACCGGTACCGGGGCCGCCGCCCCGGCGTAGCAACCAGATCGAACTTCGCATTGCCCGAAAGCGATCCAGTCAGGCCGACGAACCCTCTGCCCGTGCAGTCTTCATCCAGGGCGATGACCAGTTTCCAACCGGGGTTTGTCGATAATCTCTGGTGTCAGCAAGCTCATAAACCCGATTACTGACTGTTGCGCTCGAAACGCGTCACACGAACACGTCCTTGTGTACCCGCGGTGCCGGGGGAGATATTCCGCCACTCGTCCCGCGGGAGGCCTGCTTCCAGCGCGATACACAAGACAGCAAGCAGATGCTTTTTAGACCAGACGCACCAGCCCCTCGGGAGCCCCGCCAGAGGAAGCCGGCGACGATTGGCTGAACCCGGCCGGACTTGGCCGCTCTGGGGTTAGCTTGTCGATGTCCGATGAATTTCAGAAAGAGTCGCCGAATAACGGAAGCATGAACAAGGGTAAAGGATAAAAAGTAAGGTTTATATGTCGATTGTTTGCTTAATTTCAATCGGCCATCACTTCTCACATATATGAGGCGGCTGGACTTCCCGTACAAGCAAAGGTCTCGTCTAGGCTTTCCTTATAAGAAAAGTACATCAATTCACGTCCTAAACCACTAGGTCTTTCCTACGCCGGATCCGGAGCTCCCGGTGTCCTGCTCCTTATCTTGCTCCTTGTCGTAGATATAGAAGTCGCATATGACCGCGGATGAAGACGAAATCAACATCAAACTTCTTTGTCTTGACGAGACGAATAACTTAGCGCGGACCGATCTCCAAACAAGTTCATCTTCATGACTTTCCAGGTCCTTTTCTTGCTCCAGGCCGGATTCTGACAGGCTAGTATGCCCCAGTCTTGTTGTAACTTTGCATGTCGCATACTAATTTGGATGAAGATATCTCCAAAAGCAATATTATGCATATTGACAATGCACACATTTCTCATGTTAAGCATTTTTTCATACGAGGTCATCGTCATGGCGCTATCTTGCTTGTATCGGTATGCTGTAAAGGATTCACCGTGGGAAGGACTAGCGCCCTGGAAAGGACTCCTCGGGAAGGATGGCGCTGATGACGTGGATCGCACGTTCGTTGGGAGACCCCAAGAGGAAGGTATGAAGCAGTGTAGCAGCAGTTTCCCTCAGTATGAAACCAAGGTTTAATCGACCAGTAGGAGCAAGAAATCACTTCTGAAGGTTGTTGGTGGCGCCGTTACTCGATCACCAACGTGGAATCTGCACACAACACAATCAAACTACTTTGCCCCAACGAAACAGTGAGGTTGTCAATCTCACCGGCTTGCTGAAAACAAAGGATTAAACGTATGGTGTGGAAAACAGTAGTAAATTGCAGAGAATGAAAAGGAACAATGTTTGCAGTTGGTTGTATTATCAGTGTAAAAGAATGGACCGGGGTCCACAGTTCACTAGTGGTGTCTCTCCATAAAAGATAACTAACATGCTGGGTGAACAAATTACAGCTGGGCAATTGACAAAATATTGAGCGCATGACAATGCATATATATGACATGATGATTACTATGATATTCATGTGGGCATTACGACAAAATACATAGACCGTTATCCAACAGCGTCTATGACTAATAATCCACCGCCAGGTTGTCATCCGAGTTCCCCGTTGGTATTAAGTTGCAAGCAACGGATAATTGCATTAAGTAATGTGCGTAATGTAAACAAATGCATTAGACCTAACGGCGCACCCTTAAGCTAAGCATCGGTTATTTTATCCCTAGTGGCAACAGCACATCCACAATCTTAGAAGTTATTGTCACTCTCCCAGATTACCGGAGGCATGAACCCACTATCTAGCATAAATACTCACTCTTGGAGTTACAAGCATCTACTTGGCCAAAGCATCTACTAGTAACGGAAAGCATGCAAGATCATAAATAACATATAAGATAGATTGATAATCAACTTGACATAGTATTCAATATTCATCGGATCCCAGCAAACACAACATGTAGCATTACAATAAGATGATCTTGATCATGATAGGCAGCTCACAAGATCTAAACATGATAGCATAAAGTGGAGAGACAACCATCTAGCTACTGCCATGGACCCGTAGTCCAAGGATGAACTACTCACGCATCACTCCGGAGGCAGGCATGGTGATGTAGAGCCCTCCGGTGATGATTCCCCTCTCCGGCAGGGTGCCGGGAAGAGCTTCTGAACCCTCCCGAGCTAGGGTTGACGGCGGCGGCGTCTCTGGAACTTTTCGTGGATAATGGCTCGGGTATTTAGGGTTTTCCCGTGATGAATAAATAGGCGAAAGGGCGGCGGCTGGAGACCCGTGGGCCCACACCACCCCACGGCGGCAGGGGGGCCGCGCCGCCCCATGGTGTGGCTGCTCGTGGCTCCCCTCCGTCTCTCCTTTGGACTCCGTGTACGTGTTGGAAAAATAGGAGGTTCTGTCCAAGTTTCGTCCAATTCCGAGAATATTTCCAGACTAGCTTTTCTGGAATACAAAAACAGCAGAAAACAGGAACTGGCACTGTGGCATCTTGTTAATAGGTTAGTCCCAGAAAATGCATAAAAATGCTATGAAGTGTATATAAAACATGTAACAATTGGTATAATATCAACATGGAACATCAGAAATTATAGATACGTTTGAGACGTATCAAGCATCCCCAAGCTTAGTTCTACTCGTCCTCGAGTAGGTAAAACGATAAAAACAAAATAATTTCTGAGGTGACATGCTACAATCATAATCTTGATCAAATAGTATTGTAAAGCACATGTTATGAATGAAGTGATCCAGGTCAATGGTCTATAGTTTGCTAGCAAGTAGATAATGAGCAAACAACTGAATCATATAAGCAAAAACTTTTCATGAATAGTACTTTCGAGACAAGCATCAAAGAGTTTTGCATAAGAGTTAACTCATAAAGCAATAGATTCTAAGTAAAAGGTATTTAACCAACACAAAGGAAGATTTAAGCTTCAGCAATTGCTTTCAACTTTCAACATATATATCTCATGGATATTTGTCAACACAAAGCAATATAATAAGTGCAATATACAAGCATATAAAAATTGTTGCACCAAAGTTGACACTAGTGTTTGCTTCTAAGATAGAAAGAAGTAGGAAAACTGACTCAACATAAAAGTAAAAGAAAGGCCCTTCGCAGAGGGAAGCAGGGATTAAATCATGTGCTAGAGCTTTTTAAGTTTTTGAAATCATATAGAGAGTAAAAATAAGTTTTGGAGGTGTTTGTTAATTGTCAACGAATCAGAAAATGGAAAGTACAATATGACCCCTGCCAACCAGACTTTTAAGAGCGGCTCCCATGAAGGACGTTATTTCTACCAGCAAGGCAGATCATCCCTCTTTCTCTTTTGTTTACACATGCAGATATTTCACTGTTTGTCATTGCTTGACTGATAAATCAGGGCAAAAATGTGAAGAGAATTAAGCGGTTAAAGTTGTAATTAATTGGGACTGGGCACCCCATTTGCCAGCTCTTTTTGCAAAATTAATGGATAAGCGGATGTATATGCCGCTAGTCCGGTGGTAAAGTCTGTTTGACAGTTGACATAAAGACATCCACCCCGTCCTCATGAGCTTGGTAAACATTGACACAAAATAGGAGTAATAATTTTTAATAGTTTAAAGGTAGCACATGAAAAATTTACTTGGAATGGCAAGGAAATACCACATATAGGTAGTTATGGTGGACACAGATGGCATGGATTTTGGCTCAAGGTTTTGGATGCACGAGAAGCATTCCCTCTCAGTACAGAGTTTAGGCTAGCAAGGTTATTTGAAGCAAACACAGGATATCAACCGACACAGCAAGACTTATATGAAAACATATTGCAAGCATTATAAGACTCTACACTGTCTTCCTTGTTAACCAAACCCTTTTACTAGAAAATATCTAGACCTTAGAGATACCAATCATGCAAACCAAATTTCAACGAGCTTTACGGTAGTTCTTCATTAATAGGTTTTAACTACATGATACAAAAGCTTAAACATGAACTACTTGATAACTCAAAACAATTGACAAGTATCAAATTATCCAATACAGTGATCTACAAGAATATGTAAGCTTTTTCCATTATACCATCTACCACATGCAACATTTTCTGTTCCAACCAAACACCAATCAATTTATTTCAACATAAACTCTCCAAACAATTATAAGTGAAGCAAGAGAGTACTTTCTTTAAAAGAACTAACAGCTCTGAATAAGAGATGCATGCAAAACAGGAGCTAAAAGCATAGCAATAGCTAGATAAGAATACTCAACAAGTATAAGTGAAGAATAGGAGTATTCATATGAAAAAGCGGAGCGTGTCTCTCTCCCAATCAAGAATGCTGGGTCCAATCAAGTTGACCATAAAAAATAAAATACTGAAAATAAAAGCACACAGACGCTCCAAGTAAAGCACATATGATGTGAAAGAATTAAAATATAGTTTCACTAGAGATGACCTGATAAGTTGCTGATGAAGAAGGGGATGCCTTGGGCATCCCCAAGCTTAGACGCTTGAGTCTTCTTGAAATATGCTGGGGTGATCCATGGGAGCATCCCCAAGCTTAAGCTCTTCACTCTTCTTGATCACATTATATCATCCTTCTCTCTTGACCCTTGAAAACTTCCGCCACACCAAACTCAAGTAATTCTCATTAGAGGGTTAGTGCACAATCAAAAACTCACATGTTCTATAAGGACACAAACATGACCGTTACTTTTAACATTAACTACTGCCACTGATGTTATGTGAAGCTCTTCACCCTAAAAAAGAATTCCACTCAACACTAGTAAAAGAGAGAATGCGAAAAATAAAAGACAGAATCTGTCTAAACAGAACAGTCAAAGACGAATTTTTTCGAGGCACTTACGTTGCTCAGATCGAAAAACTTTAAACTAACGAAAGATGCGTACATATCTGAGGATCACGCACAAAAATTTGCAGATTTAAATAATTTTTCTGTGATTTTACAGAATTAAAACGGTGAACAGCAGAAATCTGTTCCTGCGCAGAAATCCAAATCTAGCATCATCTTCCTATTAGAGGCAATACTTGGCACAACAATGCGATAAAATAAAGATACAAAGGAATTGTTACAGAAGTAAACAACTCCTTGACTCAAAAAGAAAAGAAAAATTGCAGAAATAAAATAATGGGTTGTCTCCCATAAGCGCTTTTCTTTAACGCCTTTCAGCTAGGCGCAGAAAGTAAGAATCAAGTGTTTCCAAGTGATGAAGCATCAAATCATCAAAAACTTCCTCAAAAACACAGCTTGTAACAATAGGCATTTTTGGTTTAGGTAATTCTTGGGAAGCAAATTTAAATAATTCATTATGTGATTCACCCTCAATTTACTTTTATCAGTTTTAAGCACATTAGGGGTTTTGGTTGAGGCACTTTTCGAACATACATGAATTTTTGCTCTTTCCCCACAAAAGCTTTCTGCTTTTTAAACTTGATAGAGGAGAAAGTTGAACTTAGAGTATCCTCTAATTCACCTATCCTGAAGTTTTGATTATCATGGCCAGTGCTAGCTTCTAAAATAGCAATTCTTTTATTAATATCTCCCAGTGATTCATTAACTTTGCTAGAACTACCAAGCAAATCCGGCAAATTTTTCTCCATGGACTCCAATTTTTTTATAACATCTTCCAAAGTAGTCTCAATTTTAAGATCATTAATAGGTGGTATCCTACCAAACTTTCAATTATATTGCGTGCTTCCAAAGCAGGAGTCCCCAGAAAGTTGCCTCCTGTCAGAGTATCTAGAACATACCGATACCAACTAGTGATACCAACATAAAAATTTCTAAGAAGGATCATGGTAGAATATTTTTTAGTACATCTACGGTGAGCATCACTGATCCTATACCAAGCATCTTTTAAACTTTCTCCACCTTGTTGCTTAAAGGACCGAACTTCAATTTCAGGGGTACTCATTTTAGCAAAATTAAAACAAAACAGAAAGATAACAACTTGAAAATAAAAGTAACTAATTTTTTTGTGTTTTTTATAAATAAAGCAAAAAGACTAATAAAAATAAACTAAGCAAGACAATAACAAAGTAAAGAGATTGGAAGCGTGAAACTCCCCTTGCAGAAATCCTCTTGCTCCCCGGCAACGCGCCAGAAAAAGTGCTTGATGACGTGGATCGCACGTTCGTTGGGAGACCCCAAGAGGAAGGTATGAAGCAGTGTAGCAGCAGTTTCCCTCAGTATGAAACCAAGGTTTAATCGACCAGTAGGAGCAAGAAATCACTTCTGAAGGTTGTTGGTGGCGCCGTTACTCGATCACCAACGTGGAATCTGCACACAACACAATCAAACTACTTTGCCCCAACGAAACAGTGAGGTTGTCAATCTCACCGGCTTGCTGAAAACAAAGGATTAAACGTATGGTGTGGAAAACAGTAGTAAATTGCAGAGAATGAAAAGGAACAATGTTTGCAGTTGGTTGTATTATCAGTGTAAAAGAATGGACCGGGGTCCACAGTTCACTAGTGGTGTCTCTCCATAAAAGATAACTAACATGCTGGGTGAACAAATTACAGCTGGGCAATTGACAAAATATTGAGCGCATGACAATGCATATATATGACATGATGATTACTATGATATTCATGTGGGCATTACGACAAAATACATAGACCGTTATCCAACAGTGTCTATGACTAATAATCCACCACCAGGTTGTCATCCGAGTTCCCCGTTGGTATTAAGTTACAAGCAACGGATAATCGCATTAAGTAATGTGCGTAATGTAAACAAATGCATTAGACCTAACGGCGCACCCCTAAGCTAAGCATCGGTGATGCGTCCCCTCTCCGGCAGGGTGCCGGGAAGAGCTTATGAACCGTCCCGAGCTAGGGTTGACGGTGGCGGCGTCTCTGGAACTTTTCGTGGATAATGCCTCGGGTGTCTAGGGTTTTCCGTGAAGATGAATAAATAGGCGAAAGAGTGGCGGCTGGAGACGCCCGTGGGGCCCACACCACCCCACGGCGCGGCAGGGGGCCGCGCCGCCCCATGGTGTGGCTGGCTCGTGGCTCCCCTCCGTCTCTCCTTTGGACTCTGTGTACGTATTGGAAAAATAGGAGGTTCTGTCCAAGTTTCGTCCAATTCTGAGAATATTTCCAGACTAGCTTTTCTGGAATACAAAAACAGCAGAAAACAGGAACTGACACTTGGCATCTTGTTAATAGGTTAGTCCCAGAAAATGCATAAAAATGCTATGAAGTGTATATAAAACATGTAACAATTGGTATAATATCAACACGGAACATCAGAAATTATAGATACGTTTGGGACGTATCAGGCGCCCCGGAAAGGACTCCTCGGGAAGGATGGTGCTCCAGAAAGGACTCGCCCCGAGAAGGACTCACCCCGGGAAGGACTCCTCAGGAAGGATCGTGCCCCGGAAAGGACTCGCCACGGGAAGGACTCCTCAATGTTAGGCAGACCCGATCGGATACGATCTCCCGGAAGTAGTTTTGGTAGTTAACATTTGGTAATCAACTTGGACTCCAAGTTTACTTGTAAACCGACTATGTAAATTGTGCATATATATACATGAGATATGAGCCGAGGCAAGCCATCGAGCTGCCCGCATCTATTCCAATTACATGCTATCAGAGCACGTTCGCTCCTAAACCCTAACCCTAGCTTCTCCTTCTCCCTCCCTTCTCCACCGCCATGTCTCCCGACGAGATCACTGCCAAGCTTCACGAGATCGAAGAGAAAGAAAAGATCTAGCCCGCCGCGCTCAAGAACTCGACACGCGCACCACCTCCCTCAATGACCTAGCTGCCACTGCCGATCAAAACGGCAAGCTCGCCCCAGCCGAAAACACCATATCTTCCCCTCCTATCCAACCTACATATGCCACCTCCACCAAACTTGTTCCAATCACCCTCGATCTCAACGCCGGCAACTACACCAACTGGCGCGAGCTCTTTCTCGTCGCCCTTGGCCGCTATGGCCTGACAGCTCACGTCGTCGGCAACGCCGACGCTACTCCCTCCGATACCTCGCCGTCTTCATATTGGGCGCGAGATGACTTCACGGTGCTCTCCTGGATTTACGGCTCCATCTCCATCGACCTCCTTGGCATCGTCATGCGGCCCGGCTCCACCGCCCACACCATCTGGGGCGCCATCGAGAACCTGTTCCGTGACAACAAAAAACACCGCGCCATCCAGCTGGAGGCGGAGTTCCGCAACACCCCGCAGGGCGATCTCTCCATCAGCGACTACTGCGCCAAGCTCAAAAACCTAGCCGACTCCCTCACCGACGTCGGCTAGGCCATCAGCGACGAGACCCTTGTTCTCACACTGCTTCGTGGTCTCAATGACTCTTATGCGCACTTGCGCTCGTTCCTCCTGTTTCAGGTTCCCTTCCCGTCGTTCCTGCAGACAAGGTCGGCTCTCATCCTCGAGGAAACGCAGAAGAAGACTGACGCCAAGAACGTCGCGTCAACCGCACTCTGGGCATGCGGTAATAGCATCCTGCCCCATGGCGGGGGCGGCCCTTCACCTCCTCCAGCTCCAGGGGGTGATCGCTCTGGGGGCGTTCACGCCAGGGTGACCGTTCCGGCGGTCGCGGCTCTGGCTACTTCACCAACTACGCCGGGGACGACCGTGCCGGCGGCCGCGGCTCTGGTGGCTACTTCAACAACCATCGCGGCGGGACGACCGTGCCGGCGGCCGTGGCTCTGGCGGCTACTTCAACAACTATCGCGGCGGGGACGACCATGCCGGCGGCCGCGGCTCTGGCGGCTACTTCAACAACTATCGTTCCGGGTTTTACTCAACAGCCCGGTGTCGATTTCGACGAAACTTTCAGCCCTGTTGTCAAACCAGCCACCATTCGGATTGTCCTCTCTCTTGCTCTCTCTCTCAGTCCTGGCCCATCCATCAACTTGATGTTAAAAATGCCTTTCTCCATGGAAATCTCACCGAAGAAGTTTACAGCCAACAACCTTCAGGCTTCGTTAATTCTCAGTTTCCCTCTCATGTGTGTCGTCTTCATAAATCCTTATACGGTCTCAAACAGGCACCCCGGGCTAGATCGATCGGTTTTCTTGAATCTAAATCCGATGCCTCTCTCTTTACTTATCATAAGGGTGATCACACAGCTTACCTTCTTCTTTATGTTGATGACATAATCCTAACAGCCTCCTCTCCTATTCTCCTTCGCGAAATTATTACTACTCTTGGCTCTGAATTTGACATGAAAGATCTTGGACCCTTGCATCACTTTCTAGGCATCTCTGTCACTTGCACATCCACCACACTCCATCTCTCTCAACGACAATATATTCTTGATGTTCTCTCTCGGGCTAGCATGAGTAACTGTCATCCTTCCCCTACACCGATTGACACAAAAGCCAAACTTCCAGCCTCGGCTGGACCTCCCTACTCTGACCCCTTCCATTACCGTTGCCTTGCCGGAGCACTCAATACATCACTCTCACACATCCTGAAATTTCATATGCAGTTCAACAAGTCTGCCTTCACATGCATGATCCACGTGACTCCCATTTTAATCTTATCAAACGAATTCTGAGATATCTTCGCGGGACTCTTGATCTCGGTCTTGTTCTTCACTCTTCCTCTTCTCACAATCTACTTGCCCACTCGATGCCGATTGGGCTGGGTGCCCGGATACACGACGGTTAACCTCGGGATTTTGTGTGTTCTTAGGAGACAACCTCATATCATGGTCTTCACGACGACAACCAACTGTGTCTCGCTCGAGTGTTGAGGCTGAATATCGTGTTGTTGTGTCGTGTTGCTGAAACTTGCTGGATTCATCACCTTCTCATGGAACTTCGACGTCCCATTAACACTGCGACAATTGTTTATTGTGACAATGTGAGTGTTGTATATTTGTCTGCCAATCCAGTTCAACACCGCCGGACTAAGCATATTGAGATAGACATTCACTTTGTCCAAGAGAAGGTTGCCATTGGTTTGGTTCGTGTTCTTCATGTCCTATCCAGCTCACAGTTTGCGGATATATTTACCAAAGGGTTGCCCACGGCATTATTTCATGAGTTTGCATCCAGTCTTCATGTCAGTAAACCTCCAAGCTCAGACTGCGGGGGCGTGTTAGGCAGACCCGATCGATACGATCTCCCGGAGGTAGTTTTGGTAGTTAACATTTGGTAATCAACTTGGACTCCAAGTTTACTTGTAAACCGACTATGTAAATTGTGCATATAATAAATGAGATATGAGCCGAGGCAAGCCATCGAGCTGCCCGCATCTATTCCAATTACACTCAATAAGGATGGTGCCCCAAAAAGGACTCGCCTCAGGAAGGACTAGCTCGTCAACTTGATAGCGGTGTGCCGGGTACTTTTCAGCTTGATCTTTTGTCGGGTGAGGCTACGAATTCAGAATAGAGCAGCTCCTAGAGATGACCCAACTCTTGCATTTCCTCTTTACTATGTACATATTGCTGGAAAAGCAAAAGGGTCAACAGGTCGGGTTTTACGACTCCTCCTCTCCCTGGGACGCGTCGGTGCCGGTTTGAACTTTCCAAGCATGGCAGTATGCATACCGACCTTTGGGACATGAAAGGTCGGCTCCTAGGACAACTAGCTCCTTGGATGCGGGATGACTCCTTGGGTAATGCCGGCTCCTGGAGCATGATATGCTGGTCCTGGGACTCGCCTTATAGAAGTCGTCGTGGCAACTCGTAGCTTTGGCAAGGTCGTCAACACATGGTGGCCTGCAGATGACTTGCCGATTGGGACATAGCACTGCTTGCCTCCTTCTTTTCCATGTCTTGGCGTCTTCCAAGTGTGTCTCGCTTGGATCAAGGATATCTGGTGTTGGGCTGGTTAGGTGTCAAAAATGGGTGCTAACACTGACCAATGGGATGAGGAGCTCCTTCGTGATCATTTCCACGAGAGTGACGTCAAAGATGATCCCGTTTCGACCTCAGATGGAGGATGCTATCGCTTGGCATTATGACAGCTGAGGCATCTTCACAGTGAAATCTGCATATCAGCTGGGTGTCAGTAGAGGCGATCATGACAAAAACAGAGATGCTGGCCCATCAGCGAGTGCTCCTGAACATACTCAGATATGGAAGAAGCTGTGGGACATCAAGTTACCAGCAAAAGTGCTCCTTTTCTTCTGGAGATTCACCCATGACAGCCCCCCGACCAAGATGAACATCAAGAGAAAGCGAGTTGAGCTTGATACAAGGTGCCCTGTATGTTGGCGACTGGATGAAGCGATCCCTTGTCATCGTCCTGCTTTGGGACTGGTGGACGGCACGAAATAAAACCAATGCAGGTGACAAAGCCCGAACACCTGATGAGGTTTGCTTCCAAGTGCAGAAACACCTCTTGGATTTCAAGCCAAAGCCAACAGAGGAGTCGCCGACGGAGACGCAGGTTGAAGTATGGCAATTTACCTAGGGCAAGCTTCACCAAGATCAACTTCGACGCTGCTTACTGCCAGGAAACCAATGAAGGTGCGTGGGGTTTCATAGCACGCTCAGATGAAGGTGAACTGATAGCTGCTGGGGCGGGGCGTATGCACCACCTGAGTAGTGCCCTGCATCTGCATGCCGAGGCTCAGCTTGCCTGGCAGCCATCGAAGGGACCAGCAATATTGGTGCATCCCGGTGATCATCGAATCGGACTCCCTCAACCTGGTGAATGCTCTCAGTTCAGGTGACAATGATAATGCGGACATTGGTGTCCTCTACCGTGAAGCTAGAAGCTTATGCTATTTGGCCTTTGATGCTTTTGAATTTGTTTTCTGTCGTCGTTCATGTGATAAGGCTGCCCATGCCATGTCTCTCACTTTCCCCTCCCCGTCTACTGTTGCAGAGGAAGCGAAAGGCGATTTTTGGAACCGCATTGTCTCTCCACCGTGCGCGCCGACGAATCGTGGGATTCCTCCCCTCCGCCGGCCGCTGCGGCGCGGAGGGTGGGGATCCCCGATTCCGCATGTATATAAGGTAGGTCCTGGTGGTGCTCCCCGTCTGCGGTGCGGTGGAGGAGTGGTGCTGCGGATGGGCGTTTTGGTGTCGGCGCGACCCTCTCCGGCGGTGGTGCTCTTCGGGCCTCGCCGTCGTCGCGCTCGAGGTGCAGGTGCTTGAGGCCCGGCGGGGTGCTCGAGATCTGCTGGATCCCGCCGGGTCCTGTAGGTGGAGGGCTCGGCGGTGGGGTTGCAGGGCGGCAAGGTTGGCGGCGGCCGTGGCTGTCGATGTCGAAGACGGTTGCGGAAGGAGGTGGTGCTGAGAGGGAGGGTCTGCGTCGTGCTCGTTCAACGGCCTAGACTCCGTCGCTGCGCGGCGGACGGCTTCTGCGGCGCTCTTCTGAAGGTGCCCTCGGGCTGGGGCTAGAAGGTGGGCGCCGGTCTTCTTCCTCGACGACGGTGGTGCTGCCGGCGTGTGCTCTGCTCTGTATCCTCTGCGTATGTATGTTTCTTCTTGGCTTCTGTATGATGTACTCTGTACGTCGTACAACCTTGATGTACGCAGAAATTTCAAAAAAAAAAAAAGGCTGCCCATGCCATCGCTCAGTATGGCAAGGAAGCTGGTGCGACGAACCATGTATGGCTGGAGGACGAACCGCTTTTGTTTCTGATTTGGTTGCTAGCGATCATGCTATGCACCAGGTTTAGTGGATACAAATTCCTTTTTTTTTTAACACGTCTGATGACATAATAATAGTGATGAGGCTGTGCATTTTCGGTGCTGTTCTCAGGAACTTAAACACAAGGCAAGCAAAGCTTAGCAAGAACAAGCTTTATCAGTATAGCATAAACAGTTGGGTGAAGGATACCCCTTTCTTTTTCGTGTGGCTATAAAAGTTTTGAATGAACTGTTAAAAGTTCAAACTGTAATGTACAACATCCTCTCAGAGTACAATAATCCAACACCAAAATTTGATTGTCAGTGTTAGAGTAATACTTTACAAAATTCCGACTTATTAACACTCAACATCCCTCGTGTCAATATTGTTAGAATCTAGTATACACACCATCACTCATTAAGTTCTCAGTCACTCCAGTTATCCTCATCAGCTACAAACCCCTCTTGCCGTTGTCGTCATCTTCCTTCAGATATTTCACTGGTCAAATATCAAGTTTATACCATATTCCTACTCACACAGCCGTTGAGAAAATATGCTTACAACAAAAAATTGAACAAAATTGCATGATGCCAATAGATAGATAGTATTACCATTTCAGTCAAAGCAGGCGTTGAAGGAGACCACACAAGAATTTGTCTATCATTGCTACCAGTATAGATTCCTGTATTCTTGAATACTTAGGAACATAATGTGTGTCAAAAACTGAATCTTAATAGAGGACAATAGAAGAAGAACTTACTTGTCTTGCAAGTTATAGTAGCAGCAATTCACATGGTCATAATGCCCACGGAATGTTGAAATGTCGTACCAACCACATATTGTATGCCTAAGCAAGTATATAAAAATACATGTGAACTTCAAAATGCAGACATAAAACCGACAAGTTAGAAAAACGACATACCTTGATGCTAGCCATGCATGGAACGAATACAAGTATGGGTCGTCAGTGATGGCTAGCTGTAGTGGTTTGCTAGGCTGCAATCGCATGGCTTCAAAATTGACCAAGTATTGCAGCCTGAATCAATATCCCATATCCTTAAACGAGAATCAGATCCTGAAGAGAAACGACAACCACTTAAATAAACAGATTTACGCTTAAACGGTCATCAGCCCACTCCATGCTAATTTCAGGCATATCAAGAAGCAGCAGTTTGTTTGGAACAGCAGAGAACAAATTTACTCAACCTGAGCTAAGAAGGTGCATCCCATCTGTAGTTGTTCTTAACCCTGTAACAGCACCATAATGAGCTGTTGTACGATTTTGACCAGATGACATACCAGGATGTCCTTTCTGTTGCGTATGTCCACGTATCGGGGTTTGACTTCTGTGTAGTGTTTTTGACTGCTTCTTACGACTGCCTGTCCTCTGCTGAACCGAGCAACTCTTTGAAGAAGGTGAAGGTCCTAACTTCTTCTGATCCAGGTTAGAAAGAAAACAAATGCTTAGACAGTGAATATGTCAACTAGCACAGGAAGGGTGTACGTGCATGGCATCAACCATATTTAAGACGCAACAAGCAACAACAGGAAGGAATCTTGAGTCTACTGTCTACGACAACATTGATGATCTCCCGGTGTATTGCAGAGCACCAAGCATTTTTAGGACCTAGCAATCAACAGCAAGAAGGAACCTTGTGGCTGTAACACTAATTATCTAGCGATGTAATGCAAACCCTATATTTCGAGTACTAGAGCACTGTACTGATCCATGCCATCTATATATGATGAGACTAATACAGTGAAAGAGGCCTAGGGCATGAATATATATCAGAAATCCACTTCTACTCTATTTGTTGCCGAAAAAATCCAGTCCACAGCGTGGTCGAAGCCTAAACCGTGAAAAAGCTGAAACCTTGTCAGCGATGCCCTCAGAAATAATCTAGGCATCGGTCTCACAGCGTGTGCGATGCCCATAAAATAAGCAGGGCCCACATCAGGATCCACCCAACCAATCTCTACCTTTCCCTCGTCGTGAGTTCTCTCCTTCCTCACCGCATGATACTAGTATTTTATTGCCCAGCTCGTTGAGGCATCGAGCAGCTAGTTGCTCCGATTCCCTGAGATTTTTTTGGGGCACCGCCTCCACAGCGGAGGGCATCGGTGATCGATGCCGCAAAATTGGTTTGGGCACCGGTAAAAGCCAACGCTGTGGAAGGCCTAATAGTTTCGGAACTGTAGCCAGAAACTAGCAGGCAGTTCTGTTTTAGCCCTGCGGGAAATATTCTGAGGAAATAATTAAACCAGCAAAAGAAGATAAGAAGTAATGGGTGACCAGCAAGAATACTTTCTCCATGGTGTTATCAAGAAAAGGAGGCCGTTTTCCTAGCTGAGTTTGCAACTGATCAAGGACAAGGAAGCATCCGGCTCGTCTTATGTCCCAAAAACGTATAGCCCCATCACAGCCACCACTCATCAAAACCCACTCGCTCGAGTAGACCACTCCAAAGACATGATACCCTCTGAGATTGAAGGGGATAAGCATACAAAATAAAACATGAATATTTCATCATTGCACTAGAAGGAAGAAACTAACCATGATGACCGGATAACGTGTGGGTAAAGGCTCCAGAAGCAATATCACACAAACGGACTTGAACATCTGCACTTCCAGTAGCGATGAGCATATGTGTTGTTGAAATTGGACATCGCGGCACTGTAGACTTTTCCAGGCATCTTAAAATCCATGACTACCTAGGAAAAGAAAACCATGCCCACAAAGGACCAGAACATCAGAATCACACCCCAGCGGGACAACATATTAAGATCAACGACTGACAACGCATATTGCACATGATGTTAAGATCAACAATTGAAAGAGCAAAATGCACATACTTGAGTCGAATTGGTATCCCACACTTTGACATAGGTATCAAAGGACGCTGTGACGAACAGCCCAGTATCCACTGGATACCAAATGGCCGCCGAGACGACGAACTTGTGGCCATGCTCGTGCTGCCTGTCTACAAGCAAAATGTTTCTGTGCTTGGCTATGAACCCAGCTTCGTATTCCGTTGCATTCTTCAAATCGAAGACAGCAGCCGACCCATCCGATGCCCCCGAGAGCAGGTACCTCCCCTCTGTCAAATCAACCTGGCAATATTGTCAAATTACGAAACACGGCAAGGCAGCAACAGCGAGACGCAACTGTTCGATCTCTTAGGTGCGTTTTCTCTACAGATTTGCACGCAAATCAAATATTTGATCTGTCCTACGCCAAACTGATGGGGAAGCGGCGGGCGGTGGCGGAGTAATAGCGGACGATTGGGGGGAGCGAGATGGGAAAGAAAGGGACCTGGAGGGAGTTGACGGCGCCGTGGTGCGGGGTCGCGAGCTCCTTGCGGTTGGAGAGCGCGAGCGAGCGGCGCGGCGCGACCGGGCGAGGGCCTCGAAGCGCCGCGCGTGCAGCTCCCCGCGTTCCCTCCTCCTCACCTCCTCCAACCACATCCACTCGGGCACAGCGCGGCGTGTATGCTCTCTGCGGCGGCGACGGCGACGGAATTCGGGCGGAAGAGCTGCGCGGCGCGAATCGGGCGGTTGATGCGCTGGCCGTGAGCTAGGACTAGGACTCAGTTTGTTGCGCCTACGCTTCTGAACTTCCATTAAATCCATCGGTTATATCCAGATGTTTTTGTTTGTTTGTTGAGAGCACATCGTTACAGAGTTTTTTTTTATTTGGTAGGAAAGACAACAGTCAACAGCACGGCACAATTACAGAAAGGTCCTCAAAGAAACAGAAATTACAAAGCACTCCTTCCTGCAGCACAGCTTCATCGTCAACCACGGCGCCGTCGGTGGCGTGCCGCAGCCCAACGTTTACGAATGGAGCATGTTTGAAAAGAAAAGAACATGTTTTTTTACGACACGTAAACGCTCACATACATGTGCACACACTAACCCTTATGAACACATCCTAACCCCTATGAGCACCTCCGAAATACCGAACTGGCGGCTCGAGTCTTGAGATTGACAAGTCACCACATGTGTCTCGCTATCGACGGGAACATCGTCTCTCACTGAATAATATTCTGGCTAAATGAGAAACACCAGTGTCAATCTAGGATTTGAACTCTGATGGGTAGGGGGTACAACCACCCTACTAACCATCCTGCAACTGGCAGGTTCTCTGAAAAGAACATGTTTGAAAACACAGGAACTGAACCCATTGCCAGGGTCTTGATGTTTTCACCACAGCTCCAGCAGGTGACCTAGACGTTGGATCATTGTGAGGCAGTCAGAAGCTATGACAATATCCTAAGATCCATTGTCACGTAGAGCCATCAGTGCTCGCCGAATTGCAAGCCCTTCGCCCCCTCATTACGAGAAATAATGAACTCTCCATTGTGATCTCGGAGTACTGCCCCCAGCCCATGCGACGATTAGCCGGGAAGAGACTTGCATCGATCATTCATACAAACTGTGCCATCAGGTGGCGGATTCTAGCGTGGAGTCGAGGTAGTAGATTCACGCGTGAAAGCCGCTCCGGTTTGAAACAGTTTTGAACAATCAGTCCATATAAGCACTAACCTTGGTCGCAACTCGGAGATGGTGCAGTTTGGCATCATTGTTAGCAAATGGTAGTACAACATGTGTAGGATCTAGGGACTTTAAGATAAACAAAATTTTCTATAAAAAAAATAGCAGGATTTGTAGAACAAGTAAATGATAGGGAAGTGCTAATAATAGACATGATGCAGGAGAGGGTTGGCATCATCTCCACTTTTATCACCAGAAGGATTTTTCCTGCTAAGCTGACAGCGCATCCCGTGTAGGAGGAGTCTCGTGACAGAGATCTTGTCCGATAATCTATAGAGTACCTTGATGTGGTAAATGAGCACACCCGAATCACCAAAAGTAGATGTAGCTTATAGGTTGAGTAAGTCGCCACCTTTCTCCTCACCTGCCACTTAGAGTCAAAACTGCCACCCCGGCTCTTCTCCCCCTCTCCTTCGGTGGCTTCGTCTGTCGGAGAAGATGGTGAAGGAGTCTGCCCTCATGTCCATAGTTTTACTAGTAGTTGTAGGTTTTCCGTAGCGTTTTGAGCTAGGTCCTAAACTGACGTCTTGTCGCTGAGTGGTTCTGGCCAAAGCTTGCAAGCGGTCTCCGGTGGCTGATGAAGGTGATGCGGTGGTTCGTGATGCTCCAAAGGTGGGAGCTGAAGGTGAGCATCGATGTCCATCCTCCTTCCCTTCAAACAAATCCTAGTGCAGCTCCAGATCTGAGGGCAACTGGTTGTTATACTCATGCAGTTCGGTCTGTCTTTCTCTTCTTCCTCTCCAACCATAGAGGGTGTGAGCTACGAGGACGGTGGAGAGGGCTTCTGCTTCGTTTAGCAGGGTTGCGTTCGAAAGCTACAACGATTGGCGCCTTGCTGCTGCTTTCTTCTGGTCAAAAGGTGACCCTCTACAACCAAAGTTTGGTTGTTCTTCCGCGAGGCCACTGGCCATCGTGGAGGATATTCGTCTCCTTTTGGACGTGCATCAGAGGCGACAACCCAAGTGGTTTGTCCTTGATGTCACTTTTGAGGGTCAAGCTTGCATGGTGAGGCGGTGGAGGAAGGCCTTAGGCACTCGATTGCATTTGCCAGTTATTCTGCAGGATATTCTATGTAAATGTTAAAATCCTGATTGTAATTTGTTTACTCATCTATACCTTGCTGTAAATTATACTTCCACTGATGAAATGTTCAAACCTTGTTAAAAATATGGAGTAAGTTTGTATCCGTATTACCATTTCGACTTATTTAGCTCGGATCTTCCTTCGAAGTCCTTGCTTTTGCCAACTCCTACCCCGAGGATAAAGTATGTGGCAAGTAGGAAGGGGCATGTTCCTTGGTCTAATATTTTGATGTTTATATTGAAGGCTCCTGAAATCTCAGACCGGCTCTTCGTCATAGTGGCACACATGCAACGTGCCAACGCCTCAACCATATCCACATGTACAAGGCCGAGCGCTGGATGCCGGACTGATACGTCCATTTACATGACTAGGGACGATGGTGTCTAGGGTTTTCCTTGAAATCCTACATGCCAAATCATGCTTCCTACCGTTACGGTTATCCGCGCTCTATATATGCGTTTGTCTCGAGACACAACACTTGTGACCCTGTCGAACCCAAATCCTAGTACTACAAGAATCAAATCCGTTCGGTTACTTTGTCCCAATGTCACTCGGTTCCAACCCTTGTGACTCGCTTCAGTAAGATCACATCCGACATAAACATGCTCCCCTTAAGTGTGACGCTATAGGTTCCCTACCACTCGGACACGACTAAAGTTACTCCTCTGAGTTCCCGCCGAAGCTCCGAGTCACCACTCGCTCCATGAACACTCAACCTCAAGTCGATAACTACTAGCGGCTCGTAACGTAACGTGTCAACTCTTGATTGATGTAAAGTCGTCACGATGGGTCGATGGCCCTTTATACCTTATGAACATATAGGCAAGTGAGTGTCACCCATTTAATAGCTCAACCTCTTTTTTGTGCTCCTTGTGACACCACCGTCCACCACTTGCAGCAGCGTTGGCTCTTGCTCGTAGCACCGCCTAAAGTAACCTCGCGCAAATCTCCACAGCAACAACGAGGCCAGTGGCCAGTGAAGATGTCGGGAAGGTACGGAGGGAAAGGAGGTGCATGGTGAAAGGATGGAATGAATATGCAAAGTGATGAGTAAGAAGAGGAGCAGAGAAGATAAAACAATACCAGTGGGACCAGACTCCTTTTTTTGGTACATGGCGAGCGACCGATCGGACGCCCGTGGTCAATCGCATGTTATAATCATTTTTCTCCAGGTATATACTCTAGAAAAAAATAGTCTAAGAAAGAGAAAACTTTAAAAAAAATCTCGTTCCAAATAATTAAAGTTTTAGGTTTGTTCCAATTTAACTTCTCTAAGTTTGACCAAATTTACAAATGTATATACAATATCAAGTCTATAGAGTACAGAAATATATTGTATGTTGAATTTAATAGACTAAATTGGTGTTGTAGATGATTATATTTTTCTATATATTTGATAAATTTTAAGTATATTGAGTTAGCAGAAATCTAGAAATCAATTATTTTGAAAGAGATGGAGTAGCTTGTTTTTTTAATCAAATCCGAATCTGCTCAGAGTCAAATTTCATGTTCGTTTCCTCTCATGCCGGTCCGGACCGACCGAGTGGTTTGCTCTCGCTCTCCTGACTTCACGAGGCGTATCGCCCCTGCGCAGCTGCGCTTACCCTAATCCGACCCAACGCAGCTCCTAGAGCTGCCGCCGTGCCCTACCTCTTCTCCGCGGCTCCCAATCCGTCGCCGCCCCCTACTCCTCAGTCTTTCCCGGGCGTCGCCGCCATCACCGTTCCCCTTCAACCTCATCGCGCGCGCCCCTGCAGTCTCAGCCCCGTCCGCGATTTTGGCCCTTGGATTCTGAGGTACGAGCATCCAATCATCCATGATTCTTTAAGCCCCACCTGACGTCAAAATTTGTTGGGTGTGCCGATTGCACGCCCGGTACACCGTCTAGATCCGCCCATGTTCTTGAGAGGAATTCGTCGATTTATTAGCCTCGCTTAAAATACGTCGGGCTAGAATCAGAGCTTCAGAAGGAGCCATTATTCACCTTTTAGTTCCTCGCCTTTATAATTCTTGCATAGTTCTGTGGAAGAGTTTAAGTGTGCACTATTTGGATCTTACCATTTATCTATATTTTCTCAGGTTTTGTATCCAAGCCAGCCCTAGGACATCCCTTGTGACAGCATGCCTAAGATTAAGACGAGCCGTGTTGAATATCCTGAAGGATGGGTGCTTATTGAACCCACCATCCGTGAGTTGGATGCCAAAATGAGAGAAGGTACGCATGCTAAGTTGCTTCTCTATTGATGTACCCTTTTCAGGCGTGTATTGATATTTCCTACTATAGGATGGGTACTAATATGATTTGCACTCACAGCTGAAAACGATACACATGATGGGAAGAGAAAGTGCGAGGCACTCTGGCCAATTTTCCGCATTTCTCATCAAAGAAGTCGTTACATATATGATCTTTTTATAGAAGGAAGGAAATATCAAAGGAGCTGTATGAGTTTTGCCTGGATCAGGGTTATGCAGACCGTAATCTGATTGCAAAGTGGAAAAAGGTTAGTATACTTATTGCCATATCATTTGTATGTGCACATAAATCTTTTTGGTTTGTATTACCGTAGAAGATATTTTTCTCACCTTAGATGATGTTTAATTAATACCTGTACAAAGGTAGTTCAAATGAACGGATAAACACACCATCAAATTTAACTATTTTTTCAAATGAATAGTAACTGCTTGAATCATAGTTCTTAAAACACCTTGAATAAATTACCTATCTTCACTTTTTTTTCTTGTAATGTCAAACTAGCAGCTGACGTCGCATTGAATGCTTATGTCACCCAATAATATTCTTTAGTGTAATGTTTGTGTTCTGGAAATCTGATATAAAATGTCTCTATGTTTATTGCATATGTATGTTGAACACTTGAACTTATATAAGATCTGCTAAGACCGTGACATGTTTGTTACCTTTCTGGCATGCATTTGCTGCTATGGGTTATAGCACTTTCAATAGTGTTTACCGCGATGAACGGTGAATAATAATTAGAAACTGTCACAGCCCAGCCCATCGATTTGTATCTTTTTTAGTAATTCGATGTTACACGTTTTATTATTTAAATTGGCCATGATGTAGTCAAACGAATTGAGTTCCTGAGCATGATTCTCGTGCTAAATTACCTCTAATGGTTGGTACTCTACTTTTTTGAGTAATGCTGCAGCACACCGCTTCCATTTTATATCATGAACCTTACGATGCACATATTTGTCCCATAATGGTCAAGCATGCCATGCTTATGCATCACCTCCTACCAACATCGCAAGTTTACCTTTTGCAAGCCAGCCCCGTATGATAACCAATGCAAAATCTGAAACACTACATTACCAGGGTCCTCAGGAAAAACATGGTTTAATACAGGCTGCATTTCTTTTTCGATATGAATTGGTACATTTCCATATTGAGCATAGACATGTTAATACATCAAACCATAGCTATGACCAACCTCTGCCATCAGTAAATGTGTATGTTTCACAGAAAGTTTATCGATCCATTTACGCACTTCCAGTGCCCAACCAACTCTTCTAAGCAGATTTTTTATCCAAGTTAAAATGTTATTCCTGAATGCTAACCACACAAAAACTATTCACTTTGAGAGGGACCTTTAACAAACCAAAATCTTTTGCTAAGTTCAAACACCATGTTTGGTTTCCAAAGCTAAATACAGACTGAACTGAGAACCACCACTGTTACCCAGTAACTGTTACATTTGTTCTCATGAGACTAGAGGACAGCGCTACATAACTGCTGAATTCTCAACCACATAACATGACCTCCCTACCCTTCAACTCAAACTTAGCAACACTGATATTATAAGTAAAAGTAACGTAATAGAACCTAGCAAACTTAAATCTGAAAAAAATCCATTAGATTAAAGAAGAAAAATCTGAAAACACATCACCTATCATCCCAGAACCTTGTCCTGGTACCATGACCCACCTCTTCCATACAGAACTGAAGAAAAAGATATTTCATCTTTGTTAAACCATGCCAAAAATGTGACACTGCAGGCCTCCTATGTTGTACTAAAGTGCAGTTGGCTAGGTACTTTTTTCTAACCAGGTTTTGCAAGACAACTTCCACATCCATTTACTGATTAGGCTGACAGTCAAATCTACAACCCTCAGCTCCCTTTGTTGGTTGACTTACATCCTGCCAATTAACTAAATGACGTTTTCTAGCCCCATGCTCTTCCTGTCACAGCAGACTTTTCCTAAATGTAGTACTTGGCATGTAAATAGAAATGTTGTAGTTACATATATCAAACCTCTGAGTGCAGAATTCCCGTTTGTACTTTATGCTTTAAATTTTGTCCTTTTTTCCCTTCAGTATCCTTTGTTGCTTTCAGTCACTTATAATTCTGTTGTGTTGTATATTCGTCTGGTACTCATACCTATTGCTCTCTTTGTGTATGCGCAGCCGGGCTACGAGCGCCTCTGCTGCCTGCAATGCATACAGACACGAGACCACAACTTTGCGACCACGTGTGTGTGCCGGGTCCCCAAGCACCTGAGGGAGGAGCAGGTCATAGAATGTGTCCACTGCGGCTGCAAGGGATGTGCCAGCGGCGACTGACAGACCAACTATGATATACTGTGGAATCAAATGGTTTGGTCCCAACCACTCTTGGTGTGTTTCTTAAGCGTGATTCTCTGGTAGAAACAATCCTCCTGTAACCGTATTGTAAGCACTCCCACTGATACCTGCTGAGCTCGCAATTGCTTATCTAGTTTCCTGACATTGTGGTTAGAACCAGACATGTTGCATCAATCTATCCGTGGAATTGCTTTTGTCACCAGCCTGCTAAACTCTGAAGTTGTTTGGGACGTGTGCACTTAGATCTTTTTCATAGAAACGTGTGTTGTCTGACACTGCAATTGTGATGCCAAGTTTGTAGGTGTGACCTTGATTTAAACTAGCATTTTTTTAAAGCTTTTTTGATATATTTTATAGAATTTCGAAATATTTAGTAGTTTGAAATGTTCAAACATGTTTGTATTTCGCCATGAATATTTAATTAAAATTAGAAAAGGTAAATTTAAATTATCTCCAAATGTTGACAAAATTTGAATATTTAAATATGGTTTTTTTTTAGCATAAGTATTTAGTATGTATTTTTCTGATCGTTTTGATATATTACTTGTACTAGCTAATTGCCCGTGCGTTGCAACGGGTATAAATATTCTAATGGTTTCGTGTTAATCATTCGATTTGGTTAACCGGCACCCGGGCCCAATAGAATTTTTCGTGCGAATACATTGCTAACAAACAAAAGAAACTAACAAATTAAGTTTCTTTTGTTCACGTTGACAATTTGATAATCTCTCCTATAAAGATTAAGAAAAATTCTAAACATGCATCAAGGAAAGTACGGAACTACCTTTTAAATTGCTTGCCGAAACAAAGCCCATTCTGATATTTTCAAACACGCCCAACTGATCGGTGAAACTCAAAGGAAGTTTCCTCTGATTCAAAAAAGGAAGTTTTCTTAAGACGAACTGAGTAGCACGCTCTCATGCTCACCACTTTACCGCGGTCATCTCCATGCTTGTGAGGAGAATAAGACGCGATTGGTAACCATGGCAGATACACAAGAGGCGGCGCATGAAGGGCGCGTGGCTGCAAGACGAGAAATTTTAACAAAAGAGACCACATTGAGAAATGAAATGGCAAAAAAGACCACCTGCGAAAAAGAATGTCAAAAAGGACCACCTGAGCCGTGGTGGTAGGCTCCCCAGGTGACACGTGTGACATGCCGCCACCGGCCAAGGCGGCCTATTCCTGATCGGTGAACAGTGCCCTGATCGATGAACAGTGCACGTTTCTGAGTTAGCTATGAAAATTTGTTGAATTTATCTTTTTGCTGAGCCCAAAATATGAGGTATTTTGCAGTGAATTTTTGCACGGTCATACTGCATACAGTTAGCTATATCCAGGTATTTTTTTCGAATTTTTTGAGATGTTTGAAAAAATTCAAAACGGTGGACTGTTCATGTGCACGAAGCAGATGCATGCATGCATGTACACGCCAGCGTGCCGCCTTGGCCCGTGGCGGCAGGGCCTGCCGCCTCCGGCACTGGCGGCAAGTGACGTCAGGTGGTCCTTTTTGACATTCTTTTTCGCAGGTGGTCTTTTTTGCCATTTCATTTTTCGATGTGGTCTCTTTTGTCAAAATTTCGCAAGACGAGAGTACGTGAGGAGGACATCATCGGCGACGAGGTAGCTTGTAGCCGTGTGGTTGGTCCGCCTCTGTCCCAGCTCTCCGCTGCACTCTGGCATCTCGGAACCGCCGGCGCGGAGGACCCCTCCACTCATCCTCCCTGCATCAGTGCTAGCAAGATCCGAAGAAGATGAGATGCGGTGCTCGCCAAGACCACTTGTCGTCTTCTTCGGATCTTGCTAGCACTGATGCGGCGAGGATGAGTGGAGGGTCATCGAGGTCGACGCCGCTCTGCGCTGAACATGGGGTGAAGGACGGAGGCCTAGTCTTGAATTGGGCAGGAGAGCACAGGGTGGATTTGTCGCAGATCGGAAACATGGATGGAGACGACGACGTGCGATGGGTGACATGGAGAAATTGCACATAACACCACATGTTGGTGCTGTTTTTGCACAGAACCACGACTTGGCTTTTGTGTTGCGCAAAACACCAACTTTTGACTAAATTATTTGCACATACCACACAAGGAGGTATTTACAGCACAAATAGACAATTAGTCATTTTTTAGCGTTGCTCGACAAGTAAATCGAGCTGGTATGTTCTAACCATTCTTTTCTTTTTGGGAATGGTAAGATATTATACATGGGGATTACAATCAGTCTGACAAAGTTCAAGAATATTTAACGGCTCTGAACCTAACCACACAGCCGTGGTTGTACTGGCACCTTTGTGACCGAAGCTGGAGCGTGCTGCCTTGCCCTATTGCGATCATTCGGCCTTCCCAAAGTATCTAATTATCTCCACTGAATGAAAAATACTCCCTCCGTCCAGGTATTTAGGTCCTCTAAGAAAAAACTATTTGTCCCAAAATCAAAACAAGGCCTGCTTGCTAATAACTACTCCCTCTAATTACTCCCGAAAAGTGTGGAAAACGCATGGATTCACGAAGATGCGCATGGATGATATGGGAATTGGCTGGACAGTCGCATGCAATGGGCCTGGACGTCTGTTCATTTGCCCTCATTAATGGCCGAATTAATTAAACGTTTCTTAATTAGTGGCTGATTGGAGGAAACCGTAGTCCCTCCTAGCCAGTAGAACTATACATTGGTCTCGCTGCGATTTCGTAGAGGAATTAAAAATCTGAATGGAGGGAGTACAGTCAGGGACGGAGCCAGGATCCAAACACAAGGGGGCCAATTGCATATGAAACAGCTTGGAGAGAGCCAAATGGGTAATTTAGCTAAACTTGGGGTCAAATCTACAAATTTAGAGGGGTCTTTTCGAAAAATTTCCACCATTGGGGGGGGGGGGGGGGGGGGGGGGGGGGGGGGGGGGGGGGGGGGGGGGGGGGGGGGGGGGGGGGGGGGGGGGGGGGGGTGGCCATGGCCCCCGCGCTGCCATCACGTAAACAGAGTGGTGTTCTTCTCTTCATTGCAGCTCACGGTCATTGGAAAAACACAATAATCTGATGAACTTCCGACAGGTCGCCAGCAGTACGTCTCACAAGCCACGATCTCCATATCTGCCTCTTCCTGCACAATTTGCACTCACCCGAGATTCCACATCAGCCGGGAGCCAAAAAGATTCCCGGAGAGAAAAACCGTCGCTTAACAGCCTCGTCCGTACGCCGCCGGCGCCAGGTCGCCCTGGATTCGCCGCCCAAAACGGAGAGGCGAAACGTTTTCTCTTCGTCGAGGAACGAGACCTCTGACATGGAGACGGCGGCGCTAGGCCTAGCGACGGCAGCGAGACCGAGAGAGGCGGCGTGCCGGCGGCAAGGACTTCATGCTGCACCACCATGAAAACTCCTTGGTTCCACGGCAGGCGGTGGATGAGTATGGAAATTGGGGAAGTTCGGGTCGAGCAGCGGCACCACCGCCGAGCGCGTCGACGTGTCACCGATGGCAATCGGATGGCCGACGTCCTCGTGGCCGGCGTGTCGCTGCCGTCGGCGGCGGGTCCTTGTGGCCAAGGTCCTCTGCTCCAGCGAAGTCGAGATCCTCTAAATCCATGGTCGACGTCCTCGTGGCCGGCGCGTCACAGCCGCGTCATCTGCGCGTGTCGAAGTTGCCTCTGCTCCAGCAGTCCCGTCTTCGTCCCAGTCGTGAGCCTCTCAGGTTGCCGCCTCTCATGTTGAGAAACTGGTTCCATCCAAAGGATTTGGAATGTGCGTGGCTGGGTTCAAATAGTGGGTCCGCTCATGTCCTTAATGAGGTTGCATGAGGTCCGTACAATTTCTCCTAATTGAACGCTGAGTTATGTAGAACGATGAAAAAAAAAACGTTGTGGCAATAAATACAGGAAGTTGGACGAAGAGGTGGGCAGAATGTGAACCAAATTCTTCTTTTAGATAGGAGAGATTTTTCCGATGGATAATCTAGAGATTTTGATTTTTCGATGATTTTCATTTTTCTGGAAATTATTTATGTAAACCGGTCCCACCCGTCAGCGATTAAAACTTTTTTTCGAAAATGATTTTGGAAAGGGAAAAAAAACTGATAGCCCGGGTCCTCCGTGACGTCGTGGTGACGTCAGCGGTGGCCGGACTTGCCCACGGCGACGACCACGACGGAGCCGCATCCAGCGAGCGGCTTGGCGCGTCGAGTGCGGCTGGACGCGGGCTACCCGCAGCTGGTGGCGCGGCTGCATCTGGTCGCCGGAGCGTCGCCGGGTCGTCGAAACGCGGCGGCGGATGGAACTGACGCCGGCGACGATTCCGCCGCGCGTGCGGCGTCCCGGCAGGCGTTTGTCGGCGAGGATGGAAAGGAGGCGACGGCGAACCTTCCTGCGTGCGTGGATCCGTCGGGGGAGGCGCGGAGTGGCGACTGCGCGCGTCGGCGGCGACGGCGACTCCGGCGTCGCGCGGGAGAGGGAAGGAGAGGAAGAGGATGTGAAGACCCTTTTCTACCGAGGTCCTCGAGTTTTTCGGAAATTGTGGCTAGGTCATCCGCAGCTAAGAATTAGGACATATTTCGAATTTTCATAGAACGCAGGGGTTTTTTTGCAAAAAAAACACGGTACTAGTGAACAGTGCTCGAGCGCGAAGAGCCCGCGAAACAGCACGTCTTTTATATAGTTAGTAATGAGGTCACGGCAAGTCCACTCGATGCAGTCGTCGGAGGTTGGTGTGATGAGACGATCGAGATCCCAAGCCAAAAAAAGATTCCAAGCGAGGCATGAGACTCATGTGTGACATTTGGATTTTGTAGTGCCAGTAGGAGAGCACTGCATTGTAGTACTCCCTCTGTTCCTAAATATAAGATGTTTTAGGTGTTACACATGTTATCTATATGCATATTAAAATGAGTGAACCTACACATGAAATATGTCTAGATACACTTGTGTGCATATGAATGAGGACAAAAGCTAAAACATCTTATATTTTGGAACGGAGGGAGTAGTACTTAGGTAGGTAGTGCCACGCTCGATTCCCCATCTCATGTTGGCGTGATGGCGTCTCGACGAAATTACTCACCCCACAAGGCCACAACACAAACAAACAAACAAACAGCAGGACCGGGGCGCGATCGGCAGGTGAGGTATCGCCATTATAGACGCTGGGCAATGGATGGAACAGCTAGCTATACCGTTGCTTGCGCTGGGCTCGCCGTCAGCTTCGTCGATCGATCTCATGGTCCTCGTGCTTTGCACACTCTGTCGGTGCACGCGTGGGCGCCTCGCAGAAAACCAAACCGCTTAATAATTTGTTAATGCGTACTACGTACGAGCACGGGTAAATAGCGCTGCCGGTCAAGGCACCGTCGAGCACTCGAGCGTGAGTATTGCATTGCAGGCAGCCCCGCCCCCCGGGAGTCCGGAAGTCCACTACTCCACTTCAGTACGTACGTGCGGGCTCACCATTGTTGCGACGGAGACCAAGAGAAGCGGTATTGCGTGCATGCCGAGGTTCTGAGCGTGCGCCGATGGCGGAGGCTGCCGC
Source organism: Poa pratensis (assembly GCA_947311845.1). Classification (NCBI taxonomy): domain Eukaryota; kingdom Viridiplantae; phylum Streptophyta; class Magnoliopsida; order Poales; family Poaceae; genus Poa; species Poa pratensis. The sequence goes on from CAMZMU010000071.1 coordinate 14,526,560, forward strand.
GGCGGTGCCCATGACCGTCGACTTCCTCCGGGCGCGGCTGCTCTCGGAGCGCTCCGTCTCCCGGGCCTCCAGGGAGCGAGCCGACCAGCTCGCCGCCAGGGTACGCCATGCGCGCGCATTGCCGTGTCGCCAGTTTCAGTGTCGCTGACTCAGCGCGCCTCGATCGTGCAGGTTGCGGAGCTGGAGGATCAGGTCCGGGCGGTGACGGCGCAGAGGCGGCAGGCGGAGCGGGAGGCCGCCGAGGTGCTCGCCGTTCTGGAGTCCCAGGGCTTCTGCGGCAGCCTCGACGATGACACGGCCTCCGACAATGACGGCGACGCCACGGGGGTCACAGATGGCGACGCGGAGCCGGAGCGCTCCCACGGGGAGGAACGGGAGCGGGAGCCGGCGGCGGCGAGGGGAGAACCGGGGGATGACGGGATGTCCGAGACGGCCCTGCAGCCCGGCGGCGGGCTGTCTTGGAAAGGCCGGAGCGTGAGCCCGCGGAAGGCCAGGCAGCTCAGGCAGCGGCACCGGCGAAGCTACGCCTACTTCCTCGCCTCCGAGGATCCCTCGCCCAAGTACCGGATGGGCCAGTCCTGCCGGAAGAACAAGCGCAAGGAGCTCATCAGGTCCCGCCATCACTTCTCGGTCGCTCGTCCGTGAGCATTAAAGATTATTAAGCTCTGCGGTGCTGTTCTTGTCACGTTCTGACGCCTGCAGTTCTGTTCTGTTCTGTTCAGCAGCGGTAGGTCCGCGGCACCGGAAAAGGGCGGCGACGGCGGAGGTGGCCGGGCCGAGTTGGACGGCGAGGTGGGTGGTGATGAGAGGAGCTCAGGGGATGGTGGTGGTCAGTATGTGATCAGGTGCGAGAAGGGTGGGGAGATGCAGAGGGTGCTGGAGAAGCAGGCCGAGCTGATCGAGCAGTACGAGGCCGAGGAGAAAGCTCAGAGGGACTGGGAGAAGAAATTCAACGACACCCGGAGTTCACTAAAAAAGGTACTACTACCGAGCAACTAGTACCGGACTTGTGTGCGAGTTTCATCAGATCGTGATAGCAAATGAAAAACAAATTCTTCTCTTCTGTCAAAAACTCAAAATACGGCAGACTATTAGTGCCATGAGTAATGAGACGTGGAAGTCTTTTAGTCCAGAATCTGAGATTTTGCAAGATGGATATTCCCGACAGTCTTTGCTAATTTGATCCACAATTTTGTATTCCAAATTTCAGGGCGACGTTGTACAGCCAAGATCAAGTGGCAAAACACTCGCCATTGCCGAGCCGCCCGAAAATGCATCAGAAGACATCGCGGCGCGGCGGCGATGTGAAGCCGGCGAGCATCACGGCCAAGGCCGCGCGCGCACTGCTGCCATTTCAGCACAAGGAAGCTCCACCAGCAGCACAAGCCAAGAACGACAAGGAGACGCGAATTCAGACGGCTGCTCGAGCCACAACGCAAACTCTGCATCTTCCCGTCACCTTGCCATGAGATCGCCGTCAGAATCGAGCCCCTCGAGCGACACCCTCGTCAGCAAGGTCTCCGACTGGAGCTCGTCACGCTTCCACGATCACGCCGACGACCAGCTCGAGGATTCCCGGTCACGCCGACAGCCAAGCAGCGTCAACGACATGGACGTGGAGAGCGTCCTTCAGGCCCTGCAGCGTGCCAGGATCTCCCTGCAACAGAAACTGGGCAGGCCACTCCCACCCAGCCAGGTGACGCTGGCGCTTCCGGCGCCGGGGGACGAGTACCGCACAGAAGAGGATCACTACAACGACGACGGCGGCGATTCGTACAGGGAGAACTCGAACCCGGCGGCTCGAGTCCATCTCGTCAGGAAATGTTGGCTCTCCCGGCGCCAGAGGATTACCATAGTTGCCGTGATAGTGCCAGTCTGTCGGTCGATGGCGCCGAAACTTCCTCGCTCATGGAGAAACCGAGCAGCAGTTTGAGTTCGCCTCGGCCGGAGATCCTGGCTCTCCCGGCCACGGGTGACGACCGTCTCACCGGCGAGAGAGACGGTGACATGAAGATCCCTGTCAGCAGCCCGGGCCTGTTCCGCTTACCGACAGACTCGTTTCCCGAGGACGAGGTGCTATCAAGAAACAATGGCTCTGGTTTAGCAGAGCTCACATTGAGAGTGAGAGGGACTGCGAGTGCTAGACACGACGCCTGCAGAGATGACGATGACCATGCTGGGGTTTCGGCAGAGCAGTTCTATCATCCGCCCGGTTCTGGTAGGTGCAATGCTCCGCCAAGCTCAGGATTCACTGTAGGGGCGCTTCTTTTCTTTCAGGAATTCCAGGGCTGCCGGAGAAATTGAGAAGGACAAGCTCTCTTGGAGATGCTGATCTGTTCATGCAGCGCGCCTGTGATTACACCGTCACTAATAAGTGGATGCTGTAGCGTGCGTTTGTTGATGTCTAGCTAGTGTGTTTGGTCGACTTTTCCCGTGGTCCGATAACAGTGCAATGCATTGTTCTGCAGCGTTGTGGAGCACAGGAACGGAGATAAGATGCCTATGTTTGTTTTATATCCTTGTTACCTCTCCCAAGACGAGAAAAAGTTGCATCACTTTTCGCCGATTTCATGCGTTAGTGCGAGCCTGTGCAGCCGGTCTGCAGGTGACAACAGCCAATGTTTCGAGTGTTGTTATCTTGACAGTAGTGTCTGCAGCTAAGCATGGCTGCCCCATTTCTCTGGCCCCTGGTTGATCCACTCTGTTTGTAAAGGCATGCGCGACACTCATGATGATAGCTGTGTGACCTTGCTTCTGGAGCAATCTCACTGCACCCTTTGTCCTGTGATTCATCCTAGTGTATGTCACGTGTGTTGCCTCCAACGCCAACCGTAATGATCGCTGAGTTGTTGTAGATGCTACGTTCGAGCTGTTGCAAACCCTTCCTTGTCCGCCTGTATTGCTGGCATTTGGGCAAAATCCCCCCGCGAACAGCCAACAGCGTCGACGTCTAGGAGCTCCACCAATGACGATCCCAGCTCAGTGTGAGCTGATACCGCCTAACATCTTGAGCCTCAAGAAATACTACTCTCCGATACATATTAATTGTCGCTCTATCTAAAGTTCTAGACATGCCACTAAATCAGCGACTATTAATATGGATCAGAGCGAGTACATATTTTGTTGAGGTAGGAGTAATTGATGTTCTAAAAAAAAGGAAAAGTAGTTGACACAAATGCAGTAACACTATCTAAACCTGCGATGAAAAATTCAACACAGAAGGTCGTCCAGTTGTAGGGAGATAAGCAAGAGGCAGCCCTCTGATTTAGCCAAGATGGAACTCAGAAATCTGACTCCTGAAAATCTAAGCTTAACAAGGCAAGCAGAATCCAGGTTTAGTTCAGATCACTTACCGCCTGTACATATCCTATGCCTAAAGCTACTAAATACCAGAAGAGGAAAATCTGACAGTTATAATACATAGCAGTCTATATAATGATCGGAAAATTTGTTGATGCATCAATTATCAGGACCATATAATAACTAACCTAAAGGACAGTTCGGAATATACACTCAGTACCTCATGGTTGGGAAAATGGTCTGTCATGAAACATGACAAACTAATTCTTTCGCTTGGGATTTCGGCACATCAGCTCATACTCTGGGCCCTCAGGTGTGCTATAGGCCCATGCACTTTGCCCACCTGAATGCTCGTCCTATCTTAAACGGAAGTTCGTAGTCTTCCATGAAAGATGGATCTCTCGTTGCCTCCTCTGCCTCTGACCACACATACAGCCCCCGCTCATGGCGGCCGCCGGGGACAGTGTTGTCGAGTACGAGAGCAACTAGAAATGCAATGACCATGTTGAGTGACAGCAACGTGTTGAGGACATAGTTTACCTGAGATGCAATCAAATAAAGAATCGCGATTAAATAGTTAGCTTACAATAATTATGGATATTGGATAGTGCTAGACTTCTTTCGATACTGCCATGAGTGGATTTTTTAGCTTTCAAACAGAAAATGAGAACCGTAAATAGGCTAATGTAGTGTATGTTAACACACATAATTGTGCAGGAAAACATATATAGTTCAAGCAAACAGGATATACAATCATGTCATGATATCTAAAAATATGATTCGAGGCCACTCTATTCTTTGCTGGAAGAAGCTATACAGAACCACTGCTCAGTTAGCATTTTTGCCCTCAGCCCAAGCATTTCATTTGTAAGACTGGCCACCAGCAGGTCAAACCACACTTCTTTAAATGTCACTCTATGGTCTTCAGTAGTCTAGATTTTTATTTTTTGCATGGTACTCTAGAAGTATTTAAGTACGCTTCTAAGTCAAAACTAACCAACCCGACCAATTTGTTAGTTGTCTTTAAGTAGCAAATTGCCAAAAAGAAAACTGTTCATCAGCTAGCTTGTTTGTCAAATGAGAAGTCAAAGTGGAACTGTAATATACCAAAACAGTAAACGACAAAACTATGCATGCACTTTTGTGTTTCATGTTTCTGGTTAATTTCTGATCTACGCTTTCTTTGCTATATCATTATCCTTATGTATCCAATTTAGTGTTGAAAACAGAACGGAAACTTTCCATCCGTTTCCCTAGAAAAAGGAAATGGAGAGCTGAAAAGGAAAAGGAACAATATTTTAAGGAACGGAAACGGAATATTCTAAACGCAAACCACAAAGGAAACGGGGAGCCAATCCAGGCGGAAATGGAAACGGCACAGAAACTTTCCGGAAAGCAAATACGGAAAATTTCCGGAATACAACCCAACCAAGCCCGAGTACTACTTCGAGTCGGCGATGTTCTTTGATGTTCAGTCCGAGCCAAGACTTACGTAGTTGCGTTGCATGGCGCCATAGACTATGTGCAACTAGGGCCTATATGTAACCAGATCAGGCTGTGTCAAACTATTAGTGAACTTATGTGCTTGTCGAAGTGTTGAGCTATTTGTGTTACTTCATGTTCAAATGTCGCTTGTCAAAATTGTGAGCTATTTTGTGTATTTTCTTGCACTTCCTTATGTGTGCCTTTCGATGTACGGGCCAATGTATTACACCTCTATTGTATTCCGAGAAATGTCCGTTTTCTTATCGTAGCCCTCCTGAATTCGTTTCCGATGATTCCACTTCCATATTCGTTTCCAGGGTTTTCAGTTTTGTTTCCGATTCCGGTGAGACAAGTGGAAACGAAAACGACAAAACATTTTTACGTCCGTTTCCGTTCCGTTTTCAACCCTTTCCAATTGTATAACAGTTTTTTCTTCTAAGTGACTCTTGGTCGAAACCACATATCCGCTTTTGCTTTCTAGTAGTCCTACACTTTGGTTGTGGTATTGTCTTGCGTGGTCGGTTGTTTTGGCGTAGTCTTAGGCTTGTACAATTGTAACTCTTTCTTTCTATAAATGCAACGAGACGCAAGCTTTATGTTTTCTCAAGAAAAAAATGGATGGTTCTAGTTGACTATGAAATTTGTGCAGTTTTATCACCAGGATATAACTACAAAAGTCGTTCAATGGTAGTGTAAAGATACCTAAAAGCAGACAATAAAACATACTGATGCAAAAGATGGAGAGTTCAGTACATACCCCACCAAATCCAGTGTGTACAGGCCCATGTGATGCGACATTGTATGGCTGAAAGTAGGTTGGAACTGATGAGTTTGTATTAGGATGTAATCCGTACTGTTGGAAGTATGATGGAACAGATAAGGACAAAAACAACGCTAGCCCAACTACAATACTGTTCCTGGAGCTTCCTGTGGCACCATAACGAAGATTGGACAAGCCAAGAGCACAGAGCATGGCCCACATGAAACAAAGGAGAGCAGCAACCATTACATCAGGAATAGAGGCAATGAAGGCACCAACTTTTGCTGCAAATGAGATGAGAGAACAGCCGCCATAAGAAACAATCATGCATGCTAATAAGCTAACACCCAAGTAAGTGGTGGGTGCCCTCGTGAGAACTTTTTACATCGAGAAAAATGCAAATAATTGCTTACCAACAAGAGAGAGAACTATAAGTACAATAGCACCAAATCCAACTGCCTTGCGACTACCCATTTTAGTCACTGCAATCGTATGTACATTCTCTGTTATTGTTGCTGAGCCAACTCCTGTTCCCCACAGGCCAGCCAAAACTGTAGAGACACCTTCAACACCTATACCCCTGCTAACAATCCCAGCTGTCGGTGGTCTTGTCGCCACAAACAAAGATGATGCATGGTAGGAACCAACCTTAAAGCAAACGAGCACAGCAGAATCGTTAGGAGTTAGAAGAATGTGCATCACAAACAATGGACATTGAACGGCAGTATCAGTATATTATTTACAGAATGGACCAATTTCAGGCAACTAGAACTATAGCAAGACAGGTGTCTGAGAAGGAAGATTATGTTACGTTGACGGTTACCAAGGGATCTACACTCTCTACAGTTGAGGTAGCATGTAAGACAATTTTATCTACAATATGTTGCGAGATTATCTATGAAACAATATACAATAGAGATAACAAATAAAGTAAAGCACATATGATCAAAGTTAATAGCATCTCAACTTACAGAATCAACTGATGCAATAACTGACACAAGACACATCACAAGGCCCATTTTCCAATTAAAAACTGGAGTTCCCCATTGCAACGGATATGGAAATCTGAACCAAGGAGAAGCTCTTAAGGCATGTGAAGTGTCTACACGACATGATTTCATCCTCAATACATGAGTCCGGCAAAAGGCTGATACATTGTTTGAAGCAGGAATATTTGCATCACAACCTTTGTAGCTATATACTCCACTTGCTGTCAAAACGAAAGCAATAGCCCATGTGATTCCAAGACCAAGAGGAACCTACAGGGACAGCATCAATAGTTCAAAAATTAGCAAATCACATAGTCACACGTCACAATAACTGCCATGCAGGATAATGAGGAAATTCGTAAAATGCCATCAAACAATTGTCGCGTTCCGAAAATACCATCAAGATAGTAGTCATTCTGATAATGCCATTAAACGAGTGACGTCGTTCCGAAAATGCCACTTCCGTCAGTAGACAGTTAGTTGACCGCTAAGTCGTCGGAAGACTATTACATCATTGTTGCTTTTTAAAGATTTTGACTAAACAACAAATGCTAAAAAATATTTGACAAGTATCATCTTGATTTTTTTCACATCTTCCAACATAATATGAACACAGAATATAATATGTTAGGAATAATCTTATTAGAACTTGAGTTTTGGTGCTTGTCAGCTATAGTCTGACAAGCACGCACGTACTTGTATAAAAAAGTCTGACAAGGATCTGGCTTGGAGGTAAGCAAGCACGTACTTAGCTGATCCAAGTCGAGTTAGTTTTGGTTAGTGAATCCGTGTAGGTTTAGGCAAAGCTAGCTGGCATGCCCGCGTCCAAGTTTAGCGCCTAGAACTAGTGAGTTTAGGACTTTGCGTCCAAGTAGGTATAGGCTATGCTGGGTGGGTCTGGTTGCTCGTACGTGATATAAGCACATCAGTGTTTGAGCTTGTAACGTTTTGAGAAGAGAAAATAAAAAGAAAGACAAGAACACAAGCACCCATGTACAACCGGATAGTAAGTACTAAATACGATGGGATCCACCAATTTCTACTTATGACTCTGGCCCTACAACAATTTTTACACAGTGGCATCTTGAACCTAAGGATACGAGTTGTTATTGCGATGTTTTCATTTATGGCAGTCATGGTTGGTAGGGTTCACTTGTCCGTCTCCTGGGTAGGATACGTACACAGTGGTTTGTTACGGTGACATTTGTTGTTTAGTCAAACTCTTCAAAAAATAAATGCAACAAAGGCGTAATAGTCCATCCACAAGAGACTTAACGGCCAACTAACGGAAATGATATATTCTTGTAACAACGACACTCGTTTAAGGGCATCCTCGGAAGGACAACTAATTTGATGGTATTCTGGAACAATCGTTTGATGGCATTTAAAGAATAAGACAATAAATCAATACTATTACCCAAATCTTACCGCATAAATTAGAAAAACCCGGTAGCCAAATAACTTTATTTTTCGGAGGTACTGCATCAATGGAAATACATAAATGGTCAACATAAAAACTATTCAGAATGCACACTATATTTCATTGTGTTTTTAACAATATTTTTGCTGTGTACTCACTAGTGCAAAGATAATGACCATCATGAATTGCAAGACGCCCATCTCTATACATGACCCTGCTTTAGTGAACCCATAACTGAAAAAAGAAAGGCCAACAGCTGCGACCGTTGGTGAGACGACAACTGGATTTATCAACCTGAAAAAAGAGATAATGAATTGTATAAGAAAAATATAAGGTTAGCTTGTCTGATGGTCACAATGCCACACAGGTCAATCTCATCGGTGAATGAATTAATCATGATGTTGATTCCATTCTACCAATATATATATATATATTGAGGCTCTCTCGGGTAAGATGTTGACCAGGATGGGTTACAAATATATATTTTCTCTTAAAACTGTGCAAGATAGATCTTGAAGTTAGGACATATTGGCTTTTGATACCATATTGAGTCTGATACTTGTATGCACCGACCATTTCACCCAAAAGCGTAAGCTGGTAAGGGAAGGCCAGCACTATACTCATACAACAATTGTAAACAAAGAGTCAGCAAATAGGTACAAATCCATAACTATGATACTCAGAATCAGAAAGTGACCACTAAGGTGTTTATCTATGTTTATACTACCCAATGTTCATGAGTAGTTTTTACACCGTACAGCTATGTGAAAGTTGTGTACCTACATTTGTAAATAGTGGAAATAAAACAGGAACTCTAAGAACAGATTTTGCTATCTATAACTCTATGAGTATCCATCGTTCAAATTTCTATTCATTCACTACTGAGGCCAATCAGGTGAGCATGGTAAAATCCTATTAGCATATTGACCTGCCAAGTGGCAGCAGAAAGCTATGGAAGAAAATGGTTTGTGTCTTATCAGCAGCAAGGGACACGGACCTTAAAAATAGCGACATGAGGCCTGTATACCCCAATAGCACTTGGAATGCACCTGCTATTATGATAGCTCCCTGTAGGTGCTTCATTATGTGTTTAAAGTTCTGCAATAGAACACATTGTGTTAATCTCGCCAAGAAGTGCCGCGAAACAAATAACACAAACCTACATTACAACATGTGCCAGTAGCATGTCATACAGGCTACATCACCATAACACAAATGTTTTAAAATTTGCTTACATTGTCATTGAGCCCAAAGAATTCAGGGGAGTTGATAATTGCGAGCGCAGGGGCAAGATATACAAAGGATGGCCCCTGCACAAGTGGCAGCCTTGTTCCGAACAATGTGTGCAACAATGTGGTTATTCCCGAGACTAGCAACACCGTCGATACCACTGCCGCCATGTCATCCTACAAGATATGCATCCAAATGGCACCTATAAGTAACACACCCGCCAAACAGCCATACAATAGGAAGAACTAGTAGCATTTCAGTTATGCACTCACGGCTGAGCCACCCATTGCGGGAACCATCACGAGCGGGACAAGGATGATCGACCCGAGCATGGAGATGTAGTGCTGGAACCCAAATACCACCACTGGAACTGCAATACAGCGTAAAACCTCTACATTAGCACGCCATATTGATATAACTCCCATCAGAACGTGGACATTTCAGTTTTGTTTTTGACGGATACTTACATACTCCAGGGGTGTCACGAAGCTCGTACTTGACGTGCGACGGCCGCTGCGGTACATCCTCTTCCTCCCCCTCCTCCTGCAGCTGCGGAAGCGGCCCGGCGGGCGGCTGCCCGTTCGGCCTCCCTCCATCTGAATCCCTCCTGCGCGTCCTCGCAGGAGGCGCTGCTGGAGGTTGCTGCTGTCGCTGCTGTGGCGGCCGCTTGGCATTGGTCGTGGCGGCGGCGGGAGGGGGCGGCACGGCGGAGTTGGGCCGGGCCGGTGGGCCGGACTCCAGATCGGCAGGGGGCTCGCCGGGGCGGGGGAGCGGGGCCTGGCCGGAGTTGGGCGCGGAGGCGGTGGAGGTGGACTCGCCGGAGACGCGGGGCTGGTAGCCGGTGCGCTTGGCCCAGGAGAGGGGCTGCGCCTGCGGCTGGGGCGGCGGCGCCGGGGGCCAGGGGCCGGGGCGGGCGCGGCGAGGCTGCGGCAGCGCGCCGGAGGAGGAGGCCATGGCGGAGGCCCGCCGGCGAGCGGCGGCGCCTTGGTGGAAGGGCTGCGAGCGAGCGCGAGGGTTTTAGCTCAAGGCAGGGGAGTGGTGGTGGGGGTGGCGGAGGCAGTGAGCTGGACGCGTACTACCCGTGCGTGCGGGCGGAGACGGAGACGGAGATTTTGCGGTGGGGGTGGTTGTGGGGCCCGCGGCGTCAGTGGACGTTATGGCGCTGCGGGGACGTTTGGCGTGCGTTTGAAAATTTCGGGAAAGGGTGACGGCGAGGTTTTTTCGATCAGCCTGGTGGAGTGGTGCGTGCCTGTGTGATAGTACTCGGACGTTGTTTGTCCCTTTTGTCACTAGCGCCGCCGTAGCACCATTGGATTGAGCTTGCCAATATTTGTGTTAGAGCGACACTTTCAACAGAGTCTGGCAAATGATATTTAGCAACTTCACGGAAGTTGTGCAGGGCAACTCTAACGCGATCCCATTTTAAACATAAAGTATGTCCGTTTTTGTTTGTTTGGACGCTAAAAACGGGCATACGTTCAGTGCATCCAACACGACATTCTATTTGGACGCTGGTTCCGACAGGTTAGCAGGTGGTTGAGGCGGTTGGTGGAGTCGTGGTCCCGCATCCGTCACGACAAGCGAGGCGTCCATATCCGCCTAGATCGCTTCCATCCTCGACGCCTCGAGCGCCGTGCCAGGAAAACCTACCGCGTCGCAGCACGACACGGCCGACCACTGACAATGTTGTCATCAGAGACACCACACCACCGTAGACCTGCTCTGGCATCCTCCTATCGCCATTTCCTTAAGCCGAGGTTCGTCTGACCACCTGCACCGTCTGACATGCCGCCACAGAGCATCCGACGCAATTGTCACTGTCCATCGCCATAGCGCCATTGCCGCCACCTTGGCCTCCTCGTCGATTCGCTATAAATAGAGCACCCCGATCCCGTTCAAAACTCGCACCACCTCTCTCGCCCCCTCAACAAGCTTCTCACGATTGAAATCGACCCGACGAGACTCACATCGTCGGAATCGAGCACGCCGCCGCGCCACACTCTCGAATCATATATGCGACGAGGCAATACCGTGCGCAAATTGGTTTCACCCTGAGCCCACAACCTTACTCGCCCCGGTCGGAGAAGCTCTGGTTTGCCGGTAATCGACGAACCCTAGTTTCACCGTCGCCGGAGACGTCAACCTATCACCACACGCCGACCGCCGTCTAACCGTGTGCCGAGCACCTCCCCACCCCCACCGCACTTGCACTCCCTCCTTGCTCGCCACTGTCCTATACCCCCTAGCTCCGGTGATCATCGCAAACAAGAGGCACCGTGAATCCCCTCTCGGTTATGTTTAAGCGCGACGGTTAATCCAACCGTAATGGTTAAATTTCTGCTAGTGGGCCCGGTTCCATCTGTTAGGGATTTAAGCATTTCGGGAGAGGCTTCCCACCGCAGGTTTAGGCTTTCGATAATGAAAAGCGTATTCATTTAAAATGAATTCTAGAAAATAAAACATAATATAGGGCCAACTTAGAAATGCATTAGCAGGCTCATTTTTAATCCAAATCAAGATCATTTTGCTGTGAGCCTAGTTAATTGAGCGGGTTTTTTTTTTGCGAAACACAGTATAACGCAGACGCTCACATACACGCGCATGCACTCATCCCTATGAACGCACGCACGCACACCTCACCACCTCCGAGAGACTGAGCGGGCGGATCAGGTCTTGAGATTGACGAAGTCACCACAGGCGCCTCGCTATCGATGGGAACGTCGCCTCCCACTGAAGAATATTTCGCCAAAATGAGAAACAACAGCGTCAAACCTGTGGTTTGAATTCTGGTGGGCTGAGGATACAACCACGCTCCTAACCATGGCAGGTTCTCAGTTAATTGAGCGGTTGGCCGGTGGACCGGCTGAAGCATCATGATCTGGAATACCAGCTTGATACGTACATGTGTGTGCGGCGTGAGTACACCACAGTAGAGTAGGTGGCACGCGGCGCGTATATAGAGGCACCCTAGCTAGCTCGCTTCGTGCACACATCGACCGAGCAAGAGACGACGAGCCGAGCCGTGTTGGTATGGTGGGAGCCTGCTACCGGCAGCTTTGCTAAATTGCTAGCCACCTTTCCTTTCGATCGGCTTAGCCCGCCCCTGTCAGGAGACAACGGCTAGCTCTTCCAGAGTAGACGCCATATTGGTGGCGCCACAGGGGGGCGAGGTGGGGCGGCCGCCCCCCTCACCTCGGTAGAAATTTTTCCCTCCAGGTATACGTGAATGGAAGGGATAAAAAAGAGGGAAAAAACTGGCTGAACGGGGACGAGTCACGAGTGGACGACCTGCTCGCTCGGTCGCTCCCGTCGCCTGCGTCCCCAATCCCCAACATTAACCTGGTTGACCCAGTTCACGCAGGTGTAGGATTAGCAAACGGTACGAGTCTTAGTAGAAGTAGGATTCCTACTCCTACTCCAATAGTCTAGTCCTCTGACGCAACGGCGAGTCCAGGAAATAATTAGAGGGTATGCTGAAAGTTAACAACGACCAAACTAAACAACTACTTCTGAAGACATAAAATTATTTAAGACAAAACACCACAAATTTTAGGTAAAATGCAAACAAATCACACACTAATACATCCAATACTAGAGAAGAAACAAGAAAAAGAGAAGTGAATTCTACTAAAATTAGTAAACAGACATGTACCTCTAAAAAACCGGTTGGGGCATGCTCAGATTCAGGTTGAGTTGAACTAGGTGTATAATAGCTACGGATGCTCATAGTCTTTCTCTTCATTTTCACTAATGTGGAAAAAAATTGCACATAGATAAATTAACCAGAGCTAGCTAGTACATAATAGGAGTACATAATTACAAATTTTCAATACATAGAAAAATAATACGAGGATTGCAATTTGGACAACTACCAGCCAAAGCTGACGATGCTGAATTTCCAGTGCACAACGGTGCACAGCGATGGCGCTCCTCTCCCCAAGTCCCGGTCTTCAGTCTTCAGTTCACGACGACCTCCGACAAGCAGCAGGACAGCGCGCTCCTCAGCCCCTGCTCAAAAGTCAAACCTCTCGCCGGACGCCGGCGGCCGCTACGGTTTGCAGCTGGCCGTGTCGCCGTCCGCGCGTCACCTGTGCGGGCGTGCTGGTGCGGCGCTCCGTCGATCTCCAACCCCTCTTTCGCGCGCCGGTCGGTCGGTCGTGCGCTGGTGGCCGCCTCCGTCTCCGTCTGGTTCGCTGGTGGGTGCTACTGCCTGCTGCTGCTCTGTTTCGGGTGGAACTGTGGAAGAGGAGCTGATGCGAGCATGCATGTGCCACATAAGATGGGCTGGAACTAGCGAATGGGCCTTCTGGTAGAAGATTAGTAGTAGTAATTTTTTTTTTGCATTTTCGCAGGGCAGGCTGAAGCCTGTTTAAGCCTGCTTACTGGCCTCGCCTTTGCTCTGACGTGTATTTAAGCATCAGACGGGTGGGTTGTAAGCCTAAACACAACGAAAATAAGAGCATCTTTCAATAGGCACGCTATTTTTTTTACCGCGTCAAATTAGCGATTTCGCGCGGGGTGTTGGATAGGTTTTTCAGGCGTGCTATTTTTTAGGCACGGAGTAGCAGATTTTCCAGGCGCGCTATTTTAGCGCGCCGCAAACATGTTTCACACTGTTTTCAAACTAAAATAAGATTAAAAAAATGCAAAAATAAATAGACTAAAAATATAAAATTTATTTTAGTTCATCTGACAAACATACACATAAATCGAACGCTACAGAAAAAGTAAACACGCACACATAAATTGAGCGTGCTCGAGACGTCGTGGAAGTTCATGTTGCGGCGCGGGCGGCCGAGCCGTCACGCCGTAGGGCAGGCCGCCTCGTGAGATGTCTCGAAGGTTCCGAGCGCCAGCCGGGTGTCACCGGAGCGGATCTCAAATTAAGGTTTTACACGTTTGTAGTATACACCGTTGGCTACATGCCTACATCCGGGTTTTGTTTCAGAATTTTTTGAAACTCATAAATTTGATTTTGAATTTATTTAAATGGCAGGAGCATTGAAACACAGGAGTAAAAAAATCTTCACTCCATTTTTATGGCTTAAAAAAAATTATACCTTATATGTTCGCCCCCCCCCCCCCCGTCTCAATTCCTGGCTCCGCCACTGCACATGGGTGCTCCGAGCCGAGAGGAGGAGTCGAAAAAGATGGAGGCTGGCGGCGACACCGTCGGCCAGAAGCTCGATGCCGGCGCGCTCTTCGTCCTACAGTCCAAAGGTGCCCCTCCATCGCCAGGCAGGAAATTTGTATGAGGGGGGCCGATGCAAGAAATATTGCTCTTGTCGAGGGCCGAACTACTAAAATATGAAATTTTGAGGTGGTTTTGCAAAGAAAACCTGGGGTATAACAAAAAACTCTGCATGTTGGGGGGGGGGGGGGGCAGGGCCCCTGCTGGTCCCCCTGTCTCCGCCACTGAGCGTCGTTACCGGGATGCATCAAACTATTGATTTATTCTTCCCAGATAAACTAGTACTCCATTAGTTATTTTTTTTACGGGAATAGAAATTCTATTTAAACCTCAGCCATAATGTCACTGGCTAACAAGGTTACAACACACATGGGGGTCTCCTCCACCCAAACATAGTCCTCAGACTCACTGCTAACACCCAGTTTCGCTAAGCTATGAGCTACAGAATTACACTCACGCCTACTAAAAGAGAATAAGCAAGAACTGAAATGTAACATGCATAAGCTTCTTGCCTCCTTCACCAAAACACCGATCAAAGCTTTGTCGGAGTTCCTGGACTTCATAGCACTCACCAGAGTGGAGGAATCAGACTCGAAAATTACTCGATTGGCCCCAATGTTGATTGCTCCCTCTATTGCCGCTAGACAAGCGACAGCTTCCGAATGAAGTGCATCCCTCAGGTGCACAGATTTTCCCACGCCAGCAGCAACAAAATCGCCCGTCTGGTCACGAATAATATAACCCCAGCCCCCATCATTTATGGATTGATGGAAGGCTCCATCGAAGTTTACCTTGACGTATTCTTCAGGGGGCCTGGTCCAAGCATGCTTATCAGGAGGTTTTGGTGGTTTTTTGGGATCCTTTAGATAGGAGAAATCCACAGCTGAAAGTGCATGTGTTGCCCCATGCGTAGTTTTGGTAATTAACGACAATCCTTATGGACTAATGTTTGCATTGAGATATACTTGTAGATCTTGTCCATAGGAAAAGAAGTTTGGAGTTCATGTGTTGGACTCTGGAAGATTATATGATGACCAAGGTTCTATCCAATGGGTTCATATGAAGAATGGTCATCTAGAGTTGAGCTTATTGCAAGCATGGCTTGGAAAAGAAGATTGAGTGAACATTCATGTTTATCTCCAAGCCATCATCTATATCAAGAGAAGAAGATAAAGTGCAAGTGGATTCATGAAGACGGAGCTAAGCGAGGCTCTCCCATAATGGTGTATGGGGGAGTATTTGGATAAGTCTTCATCAAGCATGTGCTAGCAAGCACAATCAAGAAAGGTGTTCCAACTTGAGGGAGTCAAGATCGTCATCATCTAGCTCAAGTGGAATGCGCAAGGCAAAGGTATGATCTTGATAGGTTTTCTATTTTACCGGTCTCATGGTGTTAGTGGGAGACCGGGTTATAGGATAGACGGCGTACTATCAAGAGGGGCTCTCAAGTGAGTAACTTTATCGCATCTTTGTGGAGAGATCAAACCTTTGCATATTTGGCATATCATCTTTCTTGGTTCTTATTTGGCTTTTATCCATGTGAGAATTTAGAGCTTGTGTTCATCTCCATACCAAGCTCTAGTTCATCAAACACGGATTTCATTTGAATATCTTGTGTCGCTTTTGATGTTGGAGGTTTTACCGGTTTATCTTTTCTAAGAGAAGTCAAACTCTCTTCTTGTGGTTTCCTCCTCACATGATGGACTATGATGTGTATATGCATGATCTTGTAAATCTTGTGATTATCTTCGAAACAAGCCCAAGATCATAGAAAACGGAGTCCGGATAAAAAACTTGTTGGGTTCTTGATGTTGGAGGATTTACCGGTTGTTCTTTAATAGAGATGTTTTAACTTTCCTTATTTTGTTTTATCCTCCCTTGTTGAACTATGATGTTTCTCTGCATGATCTTGTAAAGCTCGTTGTGGTGATTCCAACGAGCCTAACAACAGAAAAAACGGAGTTCGTATGCGAAAGTTGTGCCCGTTTTGGTAATGGTGTTTCTGCTGTTTTTACAAAGTGCGGTAGTACCGCATGAGGCCCGGTACTACCGCATAAAACGTTTTTTGGTACTGGATTTGACTGGTTTTGACCGGTAGTGACCCGGTAGTGATCCGGTAGAACCGGGGACCCGGTAGTACCGGGTCAAGCCTGGTAGTACCGCCCCGGGGCCGAAAAACAGCCCAACGGGCAGATTTTCAGGCACCTTTTTAAGGGCCTCAGGCACCTTTTTAAGGGCCCTTCTTCCCCAATGTTTCTGAAGAACTTGAGCACGTTTTTCCTCTCTCCTCCATTGTTGAAACTCATTTCTTCGATTACTCTCAATCCCTCCACCCAAAATCGTTGATCTTTGGAGGATTGAAGGAGGAGACCTAGATCTACATTTCCACCGATCCATTTCTCCTCTAAGTGAGTGGAACCCTTTCGATCTAGTTCTTGAAGTTCCATTTGTTGTGTTCTTCGTTGTTCTTCCTCTCTTCTCCCCCATAAGCATTAGTTGCTTGTGGTGGGATTCGAGAGTGAAGGATTTGAGCCTTGTGCTCTTGCCATTGCTTCGTTGCATCGGTTTGTGCTCTCCACGAGGATTCGTGGAAGTTGAAAGCTTGTGAACTTGTTACTCTTGGGTCTTTGGACCCTAGACACCCGTGTGGTGGTTGAGACCCTTGGTGGTCACTTGTAGCCGTTCGGGAGCCCCCAATCCCGTTGTGGGTTGTGCCCCGGATTGTTGTTGAAAGGCTCCGGATTCCGCCTCGAAGGAATTCCGATAGTGGAAGGTGAACCAAACCTTTGTGGTGCGGTTCATCGGAGAAGAAGGTGAAACCTTTGTGGTTGTTGAACCATTGTGTTGGTTCACACCTCTCCAACGAGACGTACTCCCCTAAAAAGGAGGAACTCGGGAATACATCCTCGTCTCCGCGTGCCTCGGTTATTTCTATACCCGAGCTCTTTACTTATGCACTTTACATTGTGATAGCCTTCGTGCTTGAAGTATTCTATATTGCTATCACCTTGTTGCTTGTCTTGCTTAGCATAAGTTGTTGGTGCACATAGGTGAGCCTAGTTTACTTAGGTTGTTGGCTTGTTAATTTAAACACCTAGTTTTATTCCGCAATTAGCAAGCCTAAACCGGAAAAGTTTTAATCGCCTATTCACCCCCCTCTAGGCGACATCCTTGTCCTTTCAATTGGTATCAGAGCCTGGGCTCTTTTTTGGGCTTTACCGCCTAGAGAGTAAAGATGTCGTTTAGAGAATTAGTGCACGATCCCACTCTTATATTCGATGGCACAAATTATGATGTTTGGAAAATTCGCATGCTTAACCTTCTTAGGGACATAACCCAATTTTAAGAGAATTGTAGATATGGGTTTTTCTCCTCCAAAGGATTCCCAAAAGTTATCTTTAGAGGATGAGGAAAACTCTTATCTCGATACTTGTGTATCTAATTGTCTTATATGTGTTTTGAGCGATGTAGTTCTTGCATCAATCATGCCTTTTCGGAACGCTCATGAGCTATGGACCAAGCTTCAAGATATATATGAAGTGTCCACATTATTGAGGATGATTGTTCTCCTCCACCTCCGGCCGTGATGAGTTCACAACTTCTTCCACTTCACCAACATGTGATTTGTCACAAGGTAATGATATGGTGAGTGGTGATAGAAATTGCAATGTTCTATCTTTGGACTTAAACAATTCTAGCACTTCAAATGTCTTACATGCTAGTGTTGATAGTCCTTGCATATCATGTAATATTTGTTTAACTAAATCTCATGATGATATGCTTCATTTGTCTTGTTGCCATGAAAACAATACTTCCATATCCTCTATTTCTTGTGTGGCTAACAATGTAGAGGAATCCCAACATTTGTTGGAACAAGACGTGGATCTCAATGGAGCTTCAAGTAACTCTTCACCATCTTTGTCCACTACTCATTTTTGCCTTATGGCTATGGATTCAAAGGTTTCTCCACCTTTGGAACCCTCTACATCTTGTGATGATGTGGATGAGGATTCTCATGGAGAACACATGGATGTTGAATCCATAACAAAGAAGGGTAAGATGGTATTTGGTGCTCTCCCCAAAGGTAGCAAAGCTATCCCTCCTCTAAGTGAAATCATTGTTTATGCTATTAAGAGTAGGGAAATCATTGAGGACTTGGAAACTCAATTTCTCGAGAAATGTCAAATTGAGAGAGAGGACGCCGATGAAAAAGCATCCTTAGTGAATGCCCTTGAGGAAGAGCAAGAGCTTCGAGTGTCTCTTGAGGAGAAACTTGAATCTCTTGATGAGTCAAATGATCTTATTATTGCTAAAATCATTAAGGAAAGAGATCATGCTCTTGCTAAAATAAAGTGCTTAAAAAGGAAAAAGTTGAATTTGGTGTTGGCAATGCTAGACTAATTGAGGATATAGAGAGACTTGACAAAGCCCACAAGGCTTTAGAAAGTGAACACTCTCTCCTTATCAAGTCTCATGATCAACTCCAAACTCAACTATCTAAAAATGATGAGCTTGCCAAGTTGTCTTCTTCCATTTCTAATATTGATGATGCTTGTGCTACTAACTCCACTTCTTGTGAAGCATCTATTTTGAAGGAGAATGTTGAGCTAAGGGCTCAACTTGAGTTGCTAACTAGCAAGTATGGAAATTGGAAGAAATTCATGAAAAGCTCTCTAGCTCTAATGAGGATCTTCTAGCATCCCATGCTAGGCTAAAGTTAGCTCATGAGGCTATCACTACAAAGGTAACATCTTGTGAGCCTCATGTGGACAATGGCACAACTTCTACTAAATGCTATATTGCCATGTGCTAGTCCTAGTAATTCATCCACTCACAATGTTGCTACATCTTGTGATGAATTACTTTCCATGCCTTGTTGCTCTAACAATGAAGCTTCTACTTCCTCTAGTATTTGTGTTGATACTAACCATGTAGAGAATTAAATGAGCTCAAGGCCCAAGTCACTTCTTTGAAGAAAGACTTGGAAAAGCGTCATGTTGGGGATTCTACACTTGACAATATGTTGAGTGTTCAAAGACACCCCAATGACAAGAGTGGACTTGGATTCAACTCCAATATTAAGATCAAGTCCAAGTATAACAAGAAGAACAAGGGCCAAGAACAAGTCAAGGATTCGGCCAAGATTGTTTGCTTCAAGTGCAAAGTTGAAGGGCACCATGTTAGATCTTGCCCTTTGAAGAAAAGTCCTTAGTGAGAAGCAACAAGGAAGAGGCCTCAAGCTCAAACTCAAGTTCCTCAAGTTGAAGAACGGCCACTTCTCAAGAAGAATCAAGCTATTCCTCCTCAAGTTGAGACTCAACTAAGAAGAAGGAAAGCAATGTTGCTACTTATGCCGTGAGAAGGGTCACTTGCTTCTTCATGCACTAGTGGTACCTTATCCAACCCATTATAATTGATAATGTTTATTCTCTTCGGAAGGATAAGGTTGGCAATGTGTTTGCCAAATATGTTGGTACTCAAAGTGGTGTCAAGAAAAGAACCATTTGGGTTGCCAAACCTATTGTGACTAACCTCTTAGGACCCAACTTGGTTGGGGACCAACAAGCTAAAACTTGATCAATAGGTGTTGTTGGAGGGCATTGGAGACTTGGCTACATCATGAAGAATTAAGGGATCTTCATCAATTATATTATCTCAAGCCAAGTCATTTGGATTATATTGTTCTATCTCATATTCAATGTTCCTCCTTGCGGTAACTTTTATTTAAATCATATATACATTGAAAGTTGCTTGCACCCTTGCATGTGTTAGGTTTTGTACCTTGCTAGTGTTGGTATGTGTTGTGCTCTCTACTACTACTTCTTGAGTAATCAAGAATGTGTATGTTGGTTTGCACACCATGTATTTGTGTTGAGCCTTATTGCTTTTATTTGATATCTTATCTTGTTGGCTCTCTCTTTGAGAGATTAATGGACTATCCTATTTTGGGGGAGTGATATGCTTCGTGCACTTCACAATCCTAAAATGTGTATACATGAGGAATACCACTTAGTGTTGATATATTAATATTATCTACTCTCTATGTGGTATATCATTTCATGAGAAATTCAAATTCTATAATGTCCATTAATTATCTCTAGTTGGTTTGCTTGCCTCTTGTTTTAAATGAAATGGATTATCACATTATGGGGGAGTAATAAGCTATGTGCATATTACAAGCCTACAAAATGTGAACATGTGAGGTTTGCCACCTTGAATTGATATTCTTCATTATCTTGTTCCTATGTGGCATGTTTCTCAAACAAGTTCCTATTTGCTTAAAAAGCTTTTTGCCTCTTACCGTTGGATCTTGTTTGTGATGGAATTTCTTGATATGGATTTCCCTAAATGTTCTCATATATCTTTTTGGGAAACCAATTGCTTCAAGCTTATCCACTCCTTGGAGTTGCTTTGCATTATCGCGTGAATTTTGAAGCTATCAAAAATATCTATCTATCTAGCATGGCTTTTAATTCCTATTCTTTGCCATATGCTTTTTATTGTGAAGATTGGTCTTGTGTTTCATTCCTATATATCACCGAGAAATATCTCCATATACTCCTTGTCTGTGACAAGTGATACTCATAATTGTGGTGGAATTAGTAGACCATCGTCATTTTGGCTCTTGCTTTGAATTGCCTTTTTTTATGCCAAGAATTTGTTTCGGTCTAACTCTCGTTTGTCTTCCTTGCATCTTTTGGATCTTTTTGCTCTACTCAAAATTTGTTTTGTGCTTTCTTGAGTTAGGAAAAGCAATGATCCCATCCTTGTGCATTTACATTCAAGACAGTTAGGAAAAGCAATGATCCCATCCTTGTGCATTTACATTCAAGACATACTTCTAGATAATGCACTATTCTTGGAGAAGCTATCCTACATTGAGTAGAACATCATTCTTTAAATTGGTTTTGTATCTTATTACTTTCCTTGAACATGACTAGTGTTTGAATAATATGTATGGAGAGTGATGATCCCATTTGTGTGCATTTTGTATTCAAATGTAAGATCATAAATAATGCACAAATCTTGGGGGAGCTATCCTATATGCTTTTGAACATTAGTTGTCTTCAATTGGCATTTGATCCCGATGACATGTCTCTTTGGAAGACAAACATTTCTCGTCTTGGTACTTTGTGCCATCATGAGAAGTGTGAAGGGTTTGGTTTATTCCTTGATGATATTTTCATCAATTGGTATCTTACATTCATTTGGGCTTTTCAAAGTGGTATCTTCTATCATGTGTTGATTTTGGTTTTTGATATAATTTGGACAATTTTCTTTCTTGTCACACTTGTGTGTGCTTTCTTGATTTAATTGGTGTTTTGTCCAATTTGTATCTCGTTTGGTTCTTGGAAGTCTTGTGCATGCATATTTACTATATGTATATCTTATGGCATGCTTACTTTCGTTGACCCAATATATAGGATAAACTCCATCAAATCCTAAATGGCTAAGATGTGCATGAAATTCAATTTCATATCAATATGCACATATTTATGTGGAGTTTGTCCTATGCATTGTAGTTGCTCTAACTACTTTGGACCCAATGAGTTTGGGTACCATTTTGTACTTGAATTTGTTTTAGGTACATTAGAGATGCATTGGAAGCTTGTCTCATTTACAAGGAAGGTGGTGTCACCATGTGCTTTTTGGAGCCAAGCTCGGATGATCATGAACTATTATCTTCTACACCACCAATGCTATCTCGGTAACAAGTATCTAACTCATGCATTCTTTTCTAGCTTTCAACCTTGTGTAGGTTGTTTCTTGGCATGAATCTCTTTAGTTGTAATTCATTTGGTTCTTGCAAAACATCTTTATTGCACATGTGAGTAAGCCGGGATGATTACATATTAAGGGGAATATATATATAATCATTTTCATGATTCACCAATCCCAAATATGTTAATATAGCACTTTCTACTCTTTGTCTCACATATGCAATATTGATGATTTTTTCAAAATCATTTGCTATTTGTGATACTTGTTATCTTTCTCGGAGCATCCCAACTACCTTTGTTTCCTTGTGGATATTTTTTTGATGCTATGATGAGTATGTGTTGGAAGTTCATCTATATCCTTCTAAGATAAAATTGAGCTTTGTGTTATGCTTTTAAGCAAAGATCTTATTGGTATATATATGAGTTCCACTAGGATATCATGTTCTTCACCGTAGTATCTATTTTGTGTGTGCATGTTTCTTTGTGGACTTATATCTTCATGATTGATGTCTACTTAGAAACTTGTACACATGAGAGTAGTTACATCTTTATTTGGTATTCCAGTTCTTTAGTGACCACCTTTTATTGCTTTTTGATTCGTTCGTGGCTTCTAAAAGGCACAAGCTTCATTTTTCATTTGGTATATTTTTACATCTTAATAAGCTTGTGGACCTATTTGCTACTCTTGTGTTTGTGTTCAAAATTATCTAGAGGGAGTGAGAATTCCATGTTGTGCACACTATATTGAAATACAAATCCTTATTGTGCACGTACCTTGGGGAGTTCCCTCTTGATTGTTAGAACACTTGGTTGATCTTATCATAATATCTTCTTATGTTCTATTGGTTTTCGGATCCTTTGTTTGGTTACTTCTTTTGTCGAAGTATCTTTCAATTTGATTTTCTTTTGCAATCTTTGGATCCTCAATATAGTTTGATCTCCTTCCCAACTATTCATCATTGGATATGTGCATTTGATTTCACTCATATTATGAGAAATGCACACACTATGGGGGAGCTCTTACTATATTGGCCTTCTAAATTTTTCCTCCCATTTCGGCAATCGATGCCAATGGGGGAGAAGTTTAGAGGGTTTAAGGGAATTTGGTTCTATGCTTGAGTTTCGTTCTTAAGCATTTGCCTTTCTTGCTCTTGCATCCTTGCTCTTTGTGTTGCATGGTTGCTTAGTGCATTATATAAACCCTCGTAAAAGGGATTGTCATCAATTACCAAAATGGGGGAGATTGAAAGTGCATGTGTTGCCCCATGCGTGGTTTTGGTAATTAACGACAATCCTTATGGACTAATGTTTGCATTGAGATATAATTGTAGATCTGGTCCATAGGAAAAGAAGTTTGGAGTTCATGTGTTGGACTCTAGAAGATTATATGATGACCAAGGTTCTATCCAATGGGTTCATATGAAGAATGGTCATCTAGAGTTGAGCTTATTGCAAGCATGGCTTGGAAAAAAGATTGAGTGAACATTCATGTTTATCTCCAAGCCATCATCTATATCAAGAGAAGAAGATAAAGTGCAAGTGGATTCATGAAGATGGAGCTAAGCGAGGCTCTCCCATAATGGTGTATGGGGGAGTATTTGGATAAGTCTTCATCAAGCATGTGCTAGCAAGCACAATCAAGAAAGGTGTTCCAACTTGAGGGAGTCAAGATCGTCATCATCTAGCTCAAGTGGAATGCGCAAGGCAAAGGTATGATCTTGATAGGTTTTCTATTTTACCGGTCTCATGGTGTTAGTGGGAGACCGGGTTATAGGATAGACGGCGTACTATCAAGAGGGGCTCTCAAGTGAGTAACTTTATCGCATCTTTGTGGAGAGATCAAACCTTTGCATATTTG
The DNA here is from genome assembly GCA_947311845.1 of Poa pratensis. Taxonomy (NCBI): domain Eukaryota; kingdom Viridiplantae; phylum Streptophyta; class Magnoliopsida; order Poales; family Poaceae; genus Poa; species Poa pratensis. The sequence goes on from CAMZMU010000071.1 coordinate 14,550,514, forward strand.
GCATATCATCTTTCTTGGTTCTTATTTGGCTTTTATCCATGTGAGAATTTAGAGCTTGTGTTCATCTCCATACCAAGCTCTAGTTCATCAAAAACGGATTTCATTTGAATATATTGTGTCGCTTTTGATGTTGGAGGTTTTACTGGTTTGTCTTTTCTAAGAGAAGTCAAACTCTCTTCTTGTGGTTTCCTGTAACACCCCGAAAATTTAAACCTAATTTTAGTGGTGTTTTATGACACCTGAAAAACTTTTTCTCTTTTCCTAAATATTTCTTCAAATCTTTGAGGATGAATTGACTTGGGAGTTTCTCCCTCAAGAATTTCTCAGTGATCCACGAACCACTCCATCACCCATGATAATTTTGGTGCTTAGGTTTTCCCTCGAAAACCCTAGCCCTAATTATCGAACCTTTAAACCCTTTTCTCCACCTACCAAAGGAAAGCCTAATTCCATAGCTAGAAAATTTCACTAAAAATACCAGAGGACTCCCCTATCCATACAAAGACAATCCATGCAAAAATATTGCATACTTCAGTGCAATATTTCCAAGTTGGGCACAATTTTCCAAAATGCCATTTTTGATCCAGAAATATTTGAGTCAAGCTATGCATCTCCATAAATTCTTATAAATTCAGGGGGTGAATATTTTTTCATTCCCTCCACTTCATCTTTTGGAGCCAAACCCATTTGAGCAACTTTTGACCTACTTCCTTTGTAAGGCCATTTTCATGCCTTTTTGAAATCTTCAAGCAAACCTATACCTAGACAAATCCTATGACCATGGGACTTGGTCACATTGACCACATGGTCCATAGACACCCAAATCCAGGAGATCACCCCAAGGTGTAGTGTGAAAAATCACTTTGCCTTGATCATGCCAATATGCCAATTTTTGGACATCTTGCCAAAACCCAATTTACCAATGTCTAATTGAGCTCAAACTCCATAGACACCCTCCCTATGCCACAATTACTCAGTGGTAATTTTTGGGGATTTTTCTGAGTTGTGCAAGGCCCCTGTCATTTCATCGAGCACCTTCGGTATTTTTGCTTTTCTGAAAATTCTACTTTAAAAAGTTTGGAATCCTTGTTGGATTCTTATTTGGTTGTGTTGTTCTCGTCGTTACGAACCCAGCGGTGGAAATCTTGTTCCATTTGGTGCCCCGAGTCATCGGGAACGCATCGATGCCGCTCGTGGCGTTCGGAGCGCGCACTGTCGGCGTCCTGCGCGTTCCTGTTCCTCCGGTCTCTCTCGCTGTTCCCCTGTCCCAGCCCAACCTAGTGGAGACTGAGCTCATCCCTGCTCCCCTAGATCAGACCGGAGTCGATTCTATCCTCTCCCCTTTATTGCCTGGAGACAAACCATTGCACCGGTGCCCGTCGGTGCCATCAAGAGCTCTCCCTATCCCTCTGGCTATGTGAGGAACCCGAGACCTCCTGAGCAACGTTTACTTCATTCCCTCTTCCCTGCCCTTCTCGTTCGGTGTAGGAACGGGAGAGGAAAACCACAGCAAAATCTCTCCGCAGAAACTTGGCCGCCATGGCCGTGCTGGCCGAAGCTCACCCGAGCTTGCTGGCGACGCGACCCCGGCCCCCTCCTACCGCCTGAGCCCTCCCCCAAGCCCTCCTACCCTCGGCTGCCATTCTGTCGTTCCCGAGCTGGCCGAGCAGCACAACGGAGGAGCCGCCGTGCTCGACTCCCGCCATGGCCGTGGGGCCGAGCCTCGCGGGCGACGCGCAGAAGGCGTCCCCGCTGTCAGAGCCGCCTCCCCTGGGCGCGGTGGACCACGGAGTGCCCGTCCCCGCCGCCTCCCGGCCTCCCCGTGCGTTCGGCAACCGGCATCGACCTCCATCCGAGCCTCCCCGTGCCTCCCCGTACGTGAAGAAGAAGAGCAGGAGGTCAACGCTGGATCGATCGATTGTGCGTGTTTTTTCCCCTCCAGCGATCGCCCAGCCCAGCAGTAGCAGCGCAGCGACGGCCCAGCCGCGCGGCAGAAGCGGCCCGAGCAGTTTTTTTCCGCGCAGTCTGTTTTTCTTTTTCGAGGTGAGCAGCAGATAGCTATCCGTCGCACGTCAATATCTTTTGAACCGTAGCTCCGTTTGGAGTGATTCAAATTTGTAAATTCCTAGTTTGAAAGGATCTGTCCAGTGGTGCAGGTTTTACATTTCTATAAAATACTTGTATACTCAGCACCCTTGTATGTGTGTATAGGGTATCCCGCGGTACCAGCGAACCGAGACCCTAAATCGTGACGTTCGTGACCCTCCAAGCCAAACGGTGTCGATCTTCGCAGGCAAGCTAACCACTTGCTATGACCAGTCATGTATTATTATTTGTTCGTGTTGTTCATATTACCATGTCATATTTGTGCATCTGGTTGCTTGTCCTCTGTAAACTGTGCGTCATGAGATATCATGACTTTGACATCTACTTTCCGTAGAGTTGTGGTGTTGTGTCTGGGGTACCACTTCCCATTCCCGAGACGATGGGCTGGAGGAACCGCCACAGTCAAAGGAGTGGGGAACTATACAACTGTGCGCCTCGCACTTGCGTGGCTTTGTTTGCTTCTTCTTCTTCGCCGAGGTGAGGAGCGGACGAATGTCGTCTTATGATCCTCGGAGTTGGGGGCATTTGCCAAAAGAGTTATTGGCTTCTTCTCCCTCCGTCAAACATGGTTGGCTTATGCCCGCCTGGACTGCGACGCTTGGGACATTTGCTTTACATTTGGTTCTTTTTGCCAAGATTGCTGACACCACGTCGAGGTAAAACTCGAGTGGAATGGACGCTTTCTTTCTTATGAGTGCTTTTTCGGTTCATTTGGGAGACTACCTGCCATACCAACTTTGGTAGTTGATCTGTGATGGCGCTGGTCGGAGGTATCTCTGCCACAGTTACCCGTTCGACGCCAATAAAATGTGCTAGCTTTTGTAGTGATCTGCGAGGGCGCTGGCTGGAGGAACCGCCACAGTCGTCCGACTGACCCACTGTGCTATTTTTCTGTGAACACTGATTCGTGGTGGCGCCGGCTGGAGGAAGCGTCATAGTCACCCGGTCAATACAAACAAACTATTGCTTGAAATATTATGTTGCTAATGTCTTGATGTTTGTTGATATATTATTGTGATTTTGTGGTTGTTTTGTTGGACTAATCCTCTGTTGTATGGACTTGTTATAATGAAACTTGATTAAATGAAACACCCCTCCAAACAACGATAGGGTCAGTCCATGGTGCCACTAATCTGAACTTTGAAAGCAGAACCATCGTCGTCTCATGGAGGACCGTGACCTAGTAGGTTGTTGAGCCCCTTTTGTGCCATCCATTGGGCGCAGTCGTTCAGTTGTGCTGTCCGAGGGTAGAGGTCGACAGGCACGGGTTCGACTATGATAGGGAGTCCGGAGCTAGGCATACCCGGTAGCACCGGGGATGTGCCGGATTTACTTGCCCGTTGTTCCACGCGCATAGGGTGGTGCAGGAGAGTGTCTTAGCAAGTGGACCGTCATGTGAGTGTATTATGCTTAGTACGACTTTGGGCGTGATAAACCTGAAGTGTCGGCTGAGTGGGGTGCATTCTGAAAGGTGGTAAAGCAAACTCTCGAGAGCATCAACCTAGCAAGCTAGCCTCGTTCCTGGGATATGGAACAACAGTTCAGTGTCGGTCACACTGTGTGTCTTTGTCGTGTCCGGAGGTTAAACTTAAGATCTGTTTGAAAGAATTAATGAACGACCTGATCTCACTAAATGAACAAATAAGATGATGCAGGGAATGTTGCATTGAGATGTTGATGGTTACCCATGATATAGGATGGCGGTGTGATCGTTGGGAGCCTAGAGTTAGGCCTGAGCCAACATCAACCGTGCATGCCAGAGTGGAAAGATGAGGGCGGGTCTAGCAGTGATCACAGGTGTTGTTGTGTGTTATTTGGTACCAACTGGTACACTCGTTTACTCGTCACAGGTAATCTCTTTGTATGATTGACAGTGCACGATCCAACCCCACCTGGCTTGGACTCTATACTGGTGATACCCCCGTTGCTTGCTTAAGACATGTTTGGTTGTCAATGCCATGCTACTTTTATCTCATGTATCTGAGTACCCCTTGCCATGTTGTAGGATTTTATTTCCAAATGTATATCTTGCTGCATGATTGTTGGATTGTTTGTAGTGAGTGGCGATTCTTGCTGAGTGCATACAAATGTACTCACGGGCCTTGTGATTGTTGCCAGGTTTTGGCGAGGATTCATCTTCTACCTTAGCAAGGAGATGGAGAAAGAGTGTGCTAGGATCAGTAGCCCAGCCAGATGCCTATGGAGTGGAGCCGCTCCAAGCCGTTGCCTTAGTCGTCTTCCGCTGCCAATTAAACTCTGTCCTGAGCCATGCTTGGCTTGATACTTTTGTCATGCCTTGATGGCCTTGTAAACCATTTGTTGCACTTCTTGTGCCTGATTGTGTAATGATTTCCATTATGTTGCACTGTCGTGACGTGCGGCCAGATATCTTGGGCTGGCGCACGGGACGACCGCCTCTCTGGCAAGATGGGCCAGGGAGGGGTGTCACAGACGTGGTATCAGAGCACCAGGCTGGCTGTAGACTACCCTAGCATGGAAAGCCCCGTCTTACTTTTGCCCGACAGCGAGCCCGATGGATTTAACCCGTCTCCGCCTAACCGGCATGGCTGGTGTCGGTCCACAGTAAGGTGCAGTAGAACGTGTCCCATTCCCTGAGAGAGGCTCGCCGGTTTCTTCCAAGAGAAGGAGCCGACACAACCCTGCTTATATGAGACCCCGGTCCTAGCTGCCGTTTATCCCCACCCTCGCCTGCTATCCTTAGCCAACCCAACTCTCTTGAAGCAGGATCCCGCAAAGGAATCCCGCGTCCTCATCTCATCCTACACCCAGATCCAGAAATAATCCGATGGCGAACCCCAAGGTCGTCCTAGAAACCACTTCCGAGGATCATGGCGGATTTCCACTGATGCTTTGGAAGGCCATCTGTGTTCTTCTTGGTAGGCCTGCTCGCCCTCGATACGTGGTGTTCGAGAACTCACTCTCGCCTGCCGGGAGTGACTTTCGAGCAGACGTGCATGTCGGCTCGTGTCCATTGGGCACAAGTCCGTCTTACCTGATCCAAGGTAGGAGCATGGCCACTCTCCATCAAGCCATCCAGGTAGCAGCCTGGGAAGGTCTCGTCCGCCTGCGGTACTCGGAACCGGCAATGGCGAAAAGTCGAGCTTTCCACCTCCTCCCAGCCAGACCCCAGCATGGTGCGGAGGCTATCCAAACTCCCATTAGAGAAGAAGTTGACCCCGCCGTAATCACCCTGGCCACCTACGGGGCTGCAATGACAAGGCTTAGCCATTCTCTGATGGAGGAACTCATGACCACAAGGCGCAACCTTGGTATTGCTCGCATGCAACTGAGTCGAGCAAGGAACCCACCTACCCCTGCCCATGGGCAAGCTCAAGGTACAGGACTCCCGTTCCCAATGATTTGCTGGAACGCAATCTTGATGCATCCGCGACGCAAGCACTAGCTCGAGTTCAGCAGCAACCCCAAGAGCGAGGTATGATCCCCGAAGGCGTGCATGCGATTCCCCACCCCACGGAAGATGGAGATGTGGACACCACTCTTCGTCTCGGCCGTGCTCCACCGACTACCAGAGGCCGTCAAGCGGAGTAGAACCCTTGTTTCGTTAGCCTTAGTGGCGCTTGTATGTGGTGGGTGAGAATCAGTGAGGTTGTTTGTTTCCTTGTGTTGGCTTGTAATGTAAGCTTGTTGTATGCTTTCTGGTTGATGTTGAATCAGCCCAGAATAAAATTTGGTGTCCTGATTCTCTTGTTGACCATTATGGTTGAGAGGATTAAGCCACACTCTTGCAAATGCTTTAGGCCATAAAATGCAGGGTTATTTTCTAAAAGATATTTTCTCACTGCAGCAAGTCCTTCTATCTGTATGCTAGTACCTCTGCAATTCTATCTGTGCTGCAAGACCAGGTTGTTGCAGCTGAGAAAAATTCAGACATGAAAATCTTGTTCCAGTTTATCAGAGGAGACAAATTTGGTACATCCACTAAGTTCAGTACAGAAGGGAAATTTCAGAAAACGAAGGATACAAGTTCTACTCCAACATAGAACACTACAACTACCTCAGTGCAGATGCGAAGGCACCCCAGAAATCCTACTCCCTCTCAAGCTCAGTGGTGTTGCTAGAAGATGAGCCTGGCTCACCCGAAGCCGAGTCGCGAGCCGCGTGACGGCGATGGATGGCTCGAGCGGCCGGATCACCTCTAGCCGGAAGAACAGCCACCGGCGGCGCAGCCTGCCCCTCCGCCGCAGCTTGCCCCACTGCCGCAACCTGCCCCTCCGCTGCAGCCTGCCCCTCCGCCGCAGCATCAACACCAGCGCCTGACCACCAATTGCACAGGCCAAAGATCAGGACGACCACCGCCGCGAACAGCAGTGCGCCCACCACCGTACACGAGATCACGAAGAGCACGAAGATGATAATACGCTTGATGAAGCCTGCGTCCTCCATCATCTCGACGTAGGCTCTGAAGAAGCTCTGAATGAAGCCCATGGTTGCAATGAAAGAAGATAGGATTTCGGAGATGTCTGATTTGTAGCCGGAGCTCGGACGCCGCTCCTCGACACCGCACGCGGGAAAAGAGAAAGAATCATGAGCAGTGGCGCGAAACCATTGAGGACATGTTTCCCAAAGTCGTGATGGCCGCTGCGTCGACGGACCGCACGCGCAGCAGTGCCGCACTGGAGTGCTCCGCACACTGAGAAACCGCCGTGTACAGAGCGAGAGAGCGAGGAAGAAGAAGAGAGAAAGGAAGAAGGAGACTGCCAGGTGGACCCCGGTCCCACATGTCAGCGAATAGGCCAGTAGCCACGGTGTGCCTCTATCCCTTTCTCATAAAATCATCCCCTCGTCTCTCCAGTGTTTCTTTTAGGGAAAATTTTGCAAAATGATTTTTGGGAAATGCCCTATCCCACAGTGTCTGTGAACCAATTATTGGTGGCACAGATTTTTTTTCTTTTTGAAAAGAAACCCTGTTTTTTTTCAAAACCTGTGTATACATGAATGTGTATATACAGCTTTTCTAAAATAAAAACCCTAGATAGAGGATATGATTAGCATATTCCTAATCTTTGTTTTGCAAAATATTGGGTAATTGGTTACCCAAGTAAAATCCTTGATTGTTGGTTGATAGTTTGGTTGTAGATCTTGGTTAATCTTGCCATGTTTGTGTTGAGTTGAGCAAAACCATAGATTTAATTTTTAACCATGGTGGTAGATCCTATGTTGATTGATTGAGTGAGCCCCTGCCGTGCCATCTTTTAAATGCACTAGATGACCCGTTGCGCCACTGGCGCAGGTGCCGAAAGCAAAACTGTAGGGTCGCCTTAAGTTAAATATATTTAGGTCAATTGTTTTCGAAGCGGTAAATTCCAGTGACCATCATTATAGAAACGTAAATTAAGTGTGCTACATAATTTCACAGTTGTTCACGAAAGTGTATAATTAATTGAATGTGTGTAGATTGTATGCAAATATTTAATATTAATAGTCAAATTACATGTTATATCAAAGATCATGTGAGAAATTTTTTGTGCTCAAGATCAACCAAAGCCACCACTCTACATATGCAATATTGTGAATTCACACATTGCCGATGGAAAAGGCCAGATGGTAAAAATATGTACTTCCTCTTAGTCTTAATGAAAATTGAATTGGATATGAACTTGTCTAATTATCTTATTACACATATGCAGTATTTCAGCCGTGAGTACACGAAGACCTACCTTGAAAGCCACCTCACAACAAGAAGCTTAAACTTATTGTTGAAAAAATATAGGTGTTGTCATCTATGTATGTATTCTGCATATCACTGTCTAAACATATTTTAAGTTGTTTCTTTCTTTGGCTCAGTCAGCTGTAGCAAATCACTGAAGTACAAAGCGGTTCAAATGACCGGTTGCGCCACTGGCGCAGGTGCCGAAAGCAAGACTGTAGGGTTGCCTTAAGTTAAATATATTTAGGTCAATCGTTTTCGAAGTGGTAAATTCCAGCGGCCAACGTAAATTATGTGTGCCACATAATTTCACATTTGTTCACATTAAGGTGTCGAAAGGAATACTGTAATGCAGCCTTAAGTTTTATAAATTTTAATATACTGTTGTTTTTGTTTGAAATTCGTATGCCTATATTAACTCGTTGGTCACGTGGCGTAAAGATATATTGTAACTTAGAGCTTGCCCATTTTATAAATAAAATTCACTTCGTAATTGTGACTATAGGGTTTATGGTTTAGCCTTCCTACATTTGAGTATACACGATTTATAACTAAATTTATTCCCTAATTGGTATCATACATAATTCGTAGTTGAAATGAACTTCCTAATTTTCAGTTTAGATAAATGATATTTCACAGGCCTTCAAATTATTTGTATATTAAGAAGTATCATCTCAAATTAGTGATGCCAACACGTCTACGAAACCGTATCATTTTCAAACAATATCTTGAGTTACTAATTATAGGGGAAAAACTCTTAACAAGAAACTAATGCTTTTACAAATTATTGCTATCTTCTTACTCGTGAAGAGACCAAGAGACCCATCAGGAAAAAAGCAAGCACCACTTGTGATTGTATCTGCCAGCATGATGATTGCATATATGTCTGGTGGTGGCATGGATTTTTTGATTGTTTGTGTCTGTAGATGACCGGTTGCGCCCCTAACGCAGGTGCCCAAAGCAAGAATGTAATTTAGCCTTAAGTTTTATATTTTTGTTGAAGCTACTCGTTAAAAATACTTTGCCCTCTTATGGCGCTTGAGGTAAAGAGATGTCACATGATAATGGTGTTCAAAATCGCTACATGTAAAAATTAAGATCGGAGATGAATATAATAAGGGAAATGTTGACCAAGCAAAATTAGCTCATATCAAATGGGATAGTAAATCCAAGATCCATTTCTCGATAGAGGTGCGATTACATGTTCCTACAATAACTGCAGCCATATACACAAGGGGCATTACCTTGGCTGCACAGCGCTGTTTTACTACTTAATAATATACTTTAAGATAGAACAAGCATAATGTTCCTTTATGAAAGGGCATGGCGCCCCTATGTGTGGTTTTGGTAATTAATGACACTCCCTATCGACTAATGGTTGCATTGAGTTTTACTTGTAGTGTTTGTCCATAGACCATGCTTGAACTCCATATGTTGGATTCAAGGTTGATGCCATGAGTATATTGATATAATGAAGTATTTGGCATCAAGATCATAGAGTTGAGCATATTGCAAGTATGTCTTGAAGAAAAGAATTATGTGATCATTCATGGTTATCTTCAAGACATCATCTATTGAAAAGAGAAGAAAAGATACAAGGTTGATCAAGTATTGATCAACACACAAAGCTACAAGATGTACCAAGTGGGATCATGTATCTCTTGGTATGGTAAGCAATTGTCCATATAGCTTTGTGAACTAACCCATGATATGTGTGTAGCATTTCTATGTGTGGTTAGGTATCTTTCTATGGGCTTGCATCAAATGAAGATTTCATATGGCCCATGATCGATGACGTAAAGTGGTGATCGTCATCAATGTTGAGAAGCGCAAGTTCAAGAGGAGCATCTCGAAGAAATCCTAGGCTTGAAGCTTGCCACCCATTTTGAGATAATGTTCATGTGAAGATGTGCCTAAGAGAGGCTCTCCCATAGTGGAGTGTGGGGGAGCAATGTTTGGGTCTTCACCAAGCGAAGCGCAATCAAGAAAGGTGGTCCACTTGAAGAGATCAAGATCAACGTCATCTAGCTCAAGTGGAATGCGCAAGGCAAAGGTATGATAGGGTTTCTATTTTACCGGTCTCACGGTACTAGTTGGGAGACCGGGTTATAGGATAGGTACTGTACTATCAAGAGGGGCTCTCGATTGAGCTTTAGCGTATCAGTTGGAGAGAGTTCAAACCTTTGCATACTTGCCTTCATCATCTTTCTTGGTTCTTATTTGGATTTTCTCCTTGTTGGGTTTTGGTGCTTGTTGTGGTCTTCATGACAAGCCCAAGTTCTCCGAAAACGGATTTCGTATGGAAAACTTGTTGCGTTTTCTGGTTGGAAATATTATCGGTCCACCTTCGAGATAGGGTCCACACCTTCCCATGTGTGGTATCCCCTCTATATTTGTGACCCTTAATATTTCCAACAGAATTGGATTCATCTCGTTTGGAGCTTCCTTGCAAAAGTTATTGCGGTTCTCCTTTCCTGGTTCTGCAGTTTCTTCTTAGGCCGGTAGTACCGACCCTCGCCCGGTACTACCGGGTGACCCCTTGCGGAACTACCGCGTGCAGTACCGGGCCCAGTACCGCATCTCCGGATGGCTCTCTGCCTCTCGAAGTTTTAACCCGGTAGTTGCCCCGGTAGTGGCACGGTACTACCGGGAAGGGAGCAGTACCGGGCCAGGTGGTCCGGTACTACCGTTGCGCGCCGAGTCAGGGAGCGCTGACTGGTCTTTGTTCTTCCTCTAGACAACACGGCTCGGTACTACCGGGATCGGCCCGGTACTACCGCTGCGGCCTTTTTCATCTGCAATGGGCAGATTTTTTAGAGGACCTTTTTAAGGGGGTTTCTTCCCCAACGGTTCTCTCACCCCTTGAGCTAGCTTTTCCCCTCTCTCTCCTCCATTGTTGACCTTTGGAAAAGCTTGCCTTCCTCTCAATCCCTCCCATGATTCTTGCATATCTTTGAGGGAATTTGAGAGGAGATCAAGATCTACATATTCATCCAATCCATTCCTCCTCTAAGTGAGGGGAACCTAGTAGATCGTGATCTTGAAGTTCCATTTGTTGAGTTCTTCCTTGTTCTTCCTCTCTTCTCCCCACAAGAATTAGTTGCTTTTGGTGGGATTTGGGAGTGAAGGATTTGACCACTTCTAGTGGTCTTGCCTTCTTGCATCGGTTGCATCGGTTTGAGTTCTCCACGGTGATACGTGGAAATCGAAGTTGAGAAGCTTGTTACTCTTGGGTACTTAGGGTGCCCTAGAGCTTGTCCTCTTGGGTACTTGGAGTGCCCTAGACGGTCCTTGTTGATCTCGGAGTTTTGTTGGCTCGCGGGATAGTTGGGAGCCTCCAATTAAGTTGTGGAGTCGCGCCCCAACCTTGTGATTCTTGTGGTTTTGGGAGCCGCGGGAATTTGGTGAGAGCCTCCAATTAAGTTGTGGAGTGTGCCTCATCCTTGTACGGGTTCGGTGACCACCCTCAAGTGTCCCATAGTGGTTCGTGGCACTCCACATTGGTGGAGGCACGAAGGAGATTACGGTGTGCCATTTGACGGCTATTCGGGGATCACTTTGTGACTCCGCACCGCTCCAACGGAGACGTAGCTTCCATTGGGAAGTGAAATTCGGGATAAATCATCGTCTCCAAGTGCCTCGGTATTTCTATACCCGAGCTTCTTACTTATGCTATTTACGTTGTGATAGCCATCGAGCTTGAAGTAATATATCTTGCTATCACATATTTGCTTATCTTGTTTAGCATAAGTTGTTGGTGCGCATAGGTTAACCTAGCTTGTTTAGGTTTCGTGCTTGATAAATTAAACGCTAGTTTTATTCCGCATTTATTCAAGCCTAAACCGCAAAGAATTTTAATCGCCTATTCACCCCCCCCCCCTCTAGGCGACATCCGTGTCCTTTCACTTTATATAGGCACCAATGTCAAAGCGGGACTTTAGCATAAGTTTTATACATGCTAATGCCATGATTAAGACTGATTGTTGTAAGAAAGTGCGAGGCATTAGATTTATATATGCTGTTGGCGCAGGTGACGAAAGCAAGATTGTAATATACTCTTAAGTTTTAGATATTTTGTGTATATTGTTGTCATGGCTATCATGCGGGTATCATTGATAATCTGTGAACCAATAGTGGATTTGTATCATTGATAATCTGTGAACCAATAGTGGAATTAAGCTTGACAACAAATATTTTGTGGAGTCTCAAGTTAGGTTGGATCAAATCAGCGACATGGATAGATGCCGGAAGCGAGACCGTATTTTAGCCATAAATTTAAGTGTTTTGTACAAATGTAATTTTCTGCGTTTGAGATTTGTGCGACTCTCGTGCCACTGCAATGGATACCCCTCAAGTCTAAGGAGAATGCTCGTTAGGGTTTGACCAACTTCTCTCACTGTGCCTGTTGTGAGCTTTTTTTCACCGTCAACAGTTTTTATGAGTCACATTATTATTTGCCCTTCTTGTTTGGTGTACGTGGCTGACATATTATGTCCTCTCTGTTGGCTTGATCCATCTGTCCATGTCGCCGTCGGGCTTGAATTTGTTTCTATATAAGACTTGATTTTATTGAAGTATGAATATAGTCGCCGACTGAACTATAAGGAAAGCCATCTCCTAACATTACCAATAAAGAATTTAATAATCGAGAGTGGAATACAAGTACTGACCATAATATTGACAACAAATCAGTCTCAGACATGTCTCATCGGATTTCATAGTAAGCCACAAACTTGGAGAGCAAAGAACTCACTTGTATTTTATAATTATATGATTGCATAATATCCTCATCCATAAGGACATTTTAACAGCAATGGCATGATAAAAATCATGAACATTTGGTGAAGTAAATATAGCTCACACCTTCTTATAAGTGATTTTTTATATTCTATATAATTTGTACTAAATTACATGGTATCAGAAATTACATGGTAAAAGTTGTACTAAATTACATGGTATCAGAAATTACATGGCTGGCATGGACAATGTCAACGCCTGTTTAGTTGGGAGGGAGGACGGCTGTAGCTTCAGCTTCTTTAGGTCCATTGCATCTTGGAATGGCTATGGTGGCAGCAAGCTAGGATACCATTGCTAACATGGTCTCTGGAAATAATCCTAGGGAAGCATGTCCAATATATTCTTCAACATCACACCAACATCCAGAGGACTCCATTTAGGACACGCTATCCTATCAGGCATTGACAAGAGACAAGAGGTCACCAAAGGACATTTTCTATTGTCATAGAATATCTCTGCCATCATATTGTAATGTGTTTAAGGTAATTTTGCATAAAAATGACAAAACTTGGGATCAACAGTGCAGTTTTCACAGACATTTCTCTAGTCATATGTCCAAGATCAGCAGTTGATAAAGCATTTCACAGACATTTCTCTAGTCATCTATGCAACAGAAACAACACATGTCTTTTTTTTCCCTCTGAAACTGTTTGATAAACCAATCGACTGGTTGTTCAAGCTTCCATTAGGACCATGAGAAACTGAAACGGAACCGTATTTAATGATGAAATGAGCCCAGGATCGGAGAACTGCAGATCAAGTGCGCTTCCTCAATAGGACCAACTGCAGATTGCAAGCAAAATCACAAATATTAACTGCTGGTGGTATTTCAAAGCTGCAAGTAATATATTAAATAAAGATAAATGCGCAGGTAACTCTTGGTTACATTTTTTAGAGAAATATCACTGCAAACATATCCGTGGAGGATCTCGTAAAACAGTTATGTAGCTCACTTTATCTCAACATGTGGTAGCCACAACATGTATTCACACACGCAGATCTACTTCTACAGATTTGAAGGAAACAATCAAGTATGTATTCAGGAAGAGAAAGAATACAGTACCCATTGACATTCTTGTTCTTCAAGTTCAGTGTTGCACAGGTGCTCCATTTGAAGAAGGTCAACACTCAACTTGAATTTTGCAACTGAACATGCAGGAATTGTGCTATGAATTTGGCAAATGAACGTGCCGTACAAAACTCATCTAATTTGCGTGAACACTCAAATGGAAATAGGAACTAAATGACGCTTCTCTATACTCTTAATTTTGCAAGCAAACTTTTTGATTTCTGGAGTAAAACTGAACCTGGATAAGCAAAAGCCTTACACCTGTATTCTAAAGAAATGTTTAACATGCATTTGAAGTTCCCAGTTTAAATAAATTGTTGCACATTCAGCAAAATATTCAGAAATTCTACTCCTACAGGGCAAATAATTTTTTCCTACATTTTTCTATATTACCATGACAAATTTCTGATAGTCCTTCGCCTCACAACAATGAATAGAGTAAAGATATCTTGACTAAAAAGAAGTTACAGAAGCGTTATGAAGAGCAAAACCATCTAACACCATTAATGTAAGGTATTAAGAAAAGAAAATAACCAGCGAGTTAAACTGTTTCTCGTGAAGGAGCGTTCCTGTTGTTATTTTTCACTCCTTTTAGTTTGTAACGTTTTCTCTAAGAAAAACACTGACTGTCGCTCTGTTTTTAACATTTCTAAATAAACATGTTCTTTGGAAATATGGAGACAACCAGCAGGAACAACAATTGGATCATTCAGTCAAATTCATAAAGCAGAAGTTCACTTACCAGTACCACTCCATGGATCACTTCTTTGGTGTTCTTAATTTCTGAACCAATATTCATATTCTCATCCGCTGCACTATTCCAACACGGGGCGGTAGGTCGTGCACCCACCTCTCTCCAGCATCCCTGGTTGTTGCTGCCTGATGAGAAGATATATTGATTTGAGAAAATTAAAAGATTACTTGTAGATGACCCAGTGGTCAGTATGAACTCAATATGGTGCATAATAAGAGAAGAAAGGGGAAAAGTGAAGCGGGAGGATGAGCTTACTTGCAGCAGGCTGTCTGAACATGGACAGAAGGAATGGAGGCTAAACTAATCTAGGGTTTGAGAACGGTTGCCATACCTCGAGAGGAGAAATTGTAGAACGGTCAGGTCAGCTTCGGCAGCGTCCGATGGTCGCCGATGCTCGCAGCCTCGCCCAATCCGCCACCAATCACCAAGCGATTCCCATCTCTGCTCGAAAAAAGAGAAGAGGAGGAGGTAGATCCTAGTTAGGATAGATTTTGGACCAGGTATCTTTCCTGACCAAAGCCATAGGCTACAAATCTGCAGCTCCGCTCTAATTCGGAAGCCGTTGAAAGTCCACGACAACACGAGCTCCTACCCGATGCAGGTTGCTCAGCGGTGACCTTCACGTTGCTGCTGCGCTGCTCCCCTCGTCCTTGTGGCCTCCACACGCCTCCTTGATGCCTCCTCTGTACATTTAGGTCAAAGCACTGTGAGAAGATAGAACATAGAAAAGCTCAAATCAACTGATACTATATTATTAATTTGGCCCAGTCACCTCATTGATCCGAAAAAGCACAATCACATGGTAAAAGATTGCTCATTGTATTATCTTTTAGCTAAATGAAGGCTGAAATGGTACCCCAAAAATAATCTCAAGATTTGGTACATTTATATAGCTTCCATTGGCCTTTTGTAAAGCTAAAAATAATCAAGATCGGTTGCAATTTATATAGCTTTCATTGGCCTTTCAAAGGTCAAAATAATCAAAATCTGGTATAATCAAATCAAACCTATTACAGAAACAATAGGGACGTGGGGAATGAACCAGATTCAGAGATAAGGGTTCAAGATTTGTTCTTTTTTCCTTTTCATGCATACAACAAGACTGAAGGAACAGGCTGAATAGAACAAAAGCAAAATGCAATCTCAAGTACAACCAAATTGCAGCAAAGATAACTAACCATGGTGGAAAAATGCACTAAAAGCGGCAAGATAAGATCCAACAGACCATTGTTTATGAAAACTCCATGAATTTGCAGCAATTACACAAATTACATGACATCATATTCTACAGAACGTAACTATTTGATCATGAGACTTCTACAATACCAATATATTTTACCATATTAATGGACTCGCATGACACCATATGAAATCAGTAAAGTATCCAGTGGAAAGTTATCGTAGGTCATGTGCCCAGCATCTTATAGGTAACAATGGTGCCAATTCAAGAACACTCACAAGCACAAATTCTATACTCACCTCAGCCTGCCTTGCCGGTGCCCTCCACCAAAGCCCTACAGAATTCATTGGTCACGTCCTCTCGTGTAGTGTCGAACATACATGGAGCTTCAGTGGTACATTAGTTGAGGCTATCTCGATTGGATAATGTAAGAACCAGATCTAATTACAAATCCAAATATATTTGAGAGAGACCAGGATCAAAGGGCAAGAAAGATGGGGAGAAACTCACCTTAGTCTCATCAGGATTTGGCTGCGCTCGATGCCGAACACGCTGGTGCCGCTCCTCGGCCACCCTCGACGCTCGTGCACAGTCCATCTGGCTGCACCTTCTGCTCAGCTCCACCATCATGTGCCTTGCCATTGAGCGTGGCGCCTTCTCCAGCCGACCGATCTATTTCTGCACAAGCTCAAGAAATTATGCTATGCTAGGTAGTTGCACGAATCCATTACCTATTTGGTCATATGTTAGGCAAATGACAATTAACAACAATCTTTACGATAATAAGAAATACATATTTGGTCTTTACCACCAATTGTTCCAACGCATTTCCATTTTACAGATACCAACCAAAGGCAACACGAAGTAACTACAAAGGGTAAAACAATAAATAGATATGCCTTGATGATAAACCTATATATACATAGAGAATGCAGTAATATGAATATGTTTTCTACTCTTAAATAACCACATCTTTTTCTAAAGGCTCTGATAGTACAGCATCAGGAAAATACAACATGAATATCATTTTCATGGACGAAAATACATACCATTTGATACGTCTCCCTACTCTAAAGACGTCGCCTCAAAACCAGTTCCCCTCCAGTTATGATCGATCTAAGTACCATTGCAGTCCCTTTCTACAGCACAAAGAAAAAACATTAGTGATCATGGCAGGCTTGAATCATTAAAGAGTTGCAAATGAGTAACAACATAAAAACACACCATCCGTGGTATATAAAATTAGGTTGTACTAAGACAAACATATTTATTTCAATTCTTGTCCAATCCTAACATGTGGACCAAACGAGCAGAACCCGTATTTCCGAACATATTTCAACAGGTAGATGAAGAATTGAAGTTATATGGTTGATTAGGCTAAATTTCAGATTAATCTCCCCCTTCAGGATTTTCGTCAAACACCTAGTAGGCATAATAAAAACAGAACGTACAAAGCAAGATGAAGTTCTATGAGGGGAGATAGAGGGAGGGAGAGGAAGAGAGAGGTACAGACCTGGAGCTGAAATCAATTTGGGATGTGCTCAGGAGGCACAAGCTGAGAGAGAGGACTGGGCGCCATTGCGCTGCTTCACAAGCTGCGCCCGTGGGATGGGAGATGGTGGCCTGGGGATGAGAGAGGAGATTACCTGATCTGGTACTATTCTATGTACAGTAAGAAGTGAGGGAATGAGAGAGGAGATTACCTTGCCTTGGGAGGTACACACGAGGCCACCGCCAGCGCCGGTTGCTCTGCTTTCCCTCCCATGGTGATGCGGTGGCTCGCCTGGATGGCTGGGAGGGCCGTTGCAGCATGTGACTGAAGGCCCCATGTCTTCCAGCTCGTGACAACGGCCATCTCTCAAGCGCACGAGCCCGCCTCCGCGTCGCCGCCACCGGCCAGCTGGAAGAGAGAGAGCGCGCAAGAGCAGGTGAGACGGGAGAGATAGGAGAGAAGATAGGGGAGGGCATTGCCTTACCCTGGTTCGGTCGTCGGCTGCGGCCCCCAGCCGGCGACGCGCCTGTGGCCGAGCGCCTCCAGGCTTCTGCGCTGTCTCTCTGGAAGGAATCTCCGGCCGGGGCTCTAGCAAGCAGAGCCGGTGAGGTTGCTCCCCCCTCGTCGCCTTGCTCGTAAGACGCAAGGAAAATGTGAGCACGTACCCCAAAATCACTCCCACGTCCAGAAAGCGGAGACCTAGATCTGCGAAAAGGAAGAGAGGATTTAGAACAGGACTCCCCGGACTGCATCGTAAAGCAAGAAAGAACAGGGAGAAAAAAGCAGAAACATCTCGGTAGCCGACCGACCTCAACCATATGCAAAATCGACGGAGGAGTTCATGATGAAATGCGTAAGATCCGAGCAAATCCGTTCCAAAGAAACAGAGCAGGAGAAATCAAAGCATCAGAAATCAGAGCGCGGGCGAGAGCGAGCGAGATGGGGAAAGTGGAAAGCAAGGGGAGGAAAGGAGGAGAGACGAGGGAGGAGGGAGAAGGAGACTGGCGCAGGGCGCGTGCGGCGTGCGTCGTGGGCGCGATGGGACCGTTCGGTCGTGCAGTGCATCACCCGTCGCCTCCGAAACACGTACACACTGACCGTGGGGCCGTGGAAAAGAGGGGCCACCTGTAAGCCGGTACGGGTGTTTTCTGCTGGGTGGACCGGTCGTCACGAGTCCACGATTCGTCCCTGGCACTCGCACGCCATTGGCCAAGCGACGGGAGTGGCCCGTCCTTATCTACCGCCACGGTCAAGCCTTGGAAATGGAGAGCTACGCAGCTGCCTTGGCTGCATTTGGGCCCGACCTACTCGATGGCCCACACGTCATCGACTCAATGTGTCCGTCAGGGAGTAAAAAGCGAAATCACCCACGATCCAAAGGCTATAAATCAAAGGACGGTGGTGATTCAACGGCTGAGATAGTCTGCCTTGACACTGTTCATGCAAAGCAAGGAGGAGCCGGGTAGTGTAGTGGCCTTTATAGGAGTAATTGAGTATGGTAGAAATATCATACCGTTTTAAATAAAATCTTGTGGAGTGTTAATCTCTTGAGTGTTAAACTCTAATGTTTTGCGGAAAAAGTTTTAAATGGGGTATAAATGGATCGTTCAAGAATTATCTTATATAACCTCCTTAATCTCGAGGACGAGATTCTTTTAAGGGGGAAGGTCTGAAACACCCCGAAAATTTAAACCTAATTTTAGTGGTGTTTTATGACACCTGAAAAACTTTTTCTCTTTTCCTAAATATTTCTTCAAATCTTTGAGGATGAATTGACTTGGGAGTTGCTCCCTCAAGAATTTCCCAGTGATCCACGAACCACTCCATCACCCGTGATAATTTTGGTGCTTAGGTTTTCCCTCGAAAACCCTGGCCCTAATTATCGAACCTTTAAACCCTTTTCTCCACCTACCAAAGGAAAGCCTAATTCCATAGCTAGAAAATTCCACTAAAAATACCAGAGGACTCCCCTATCCATACAAAGATAATCCATGCAAAAATATTGCATACTTCAGTGCAATATTTCCAAGTTGGGCACTATTTTCCAAAATGCCATTTTTGATCCAGAAATATTTGAGTCAAGCTATGTATCTCCATAAATTCTGATAAATTCAGGGGGTGAATATTTTTTCATTCCCTCCACTTCATCTTTTGGAGCCAAACCCATTTGAGCAACTTTTGACCTATTTCCTTTGTAAGGCCATTTTCATGCCTTTTTGAAATCTTCAAGCAAACCTATACCTAGACAAATCCTATGACCATGGGACTTGGTCACATTGACCACATGGTTCATAGACACCCAAATCCAGGAGATCACCCCAAGGTGTAGTGTGAAAAATCACTTTGCCTTGATCATGCCAATATGCCAATTTTTGGACATCTTGCCAAAACCCAATTTAAATGTCCAATTGAGCTCAAACTCCATAGACACCCTCCCTATGCCACAATTACTCAGTGGTAATTTTTGGGGATTTTTCTGAGTTGTGAAAGGCCCCTGTCATTTCATCGAGCACCTTCGGTATCTTTGCTTTTCTGAAAATTCTACTTTAAAAAGTTTGGAATCCTTGTTGGATTCTTATTTGGTCGTGTTGTTCTCGTCGTTACGAACCCAGCGATGGAAATCTTGTTCCATTTGGTGCCCCGAGTCATCGGGAACGCATCGATGCCGCTCGTGGTGTTCGGAGCGCGACTGTCGGCGTCCTGCGCGTTCCTGTTCCTCCGGTCTCTCTCGCTGTTCCCCTGTCCCAGCCCAACCTATTGGAGACTGAGCTCATCCCTGCTCCCTTGGATCAGACCGGAGTCGATTCTATCCTCTCCCCTTTATTGCCTGGAGACAAACCGTTGCACCGGTGCCCGTCGGTGCCATCAAGAGCTCTCCCTCTCCCTCTGGCTATGTGAGGAACCCGAGACCTCCTGAGCAACGTTTACTTCATTCCCTCTTCCCTTCCCTTCTCGTTCGGTGTAGGAACGGGAGAGGAAAACCACAGCAAAATCTCTCCGCAGAAATTTGGCCGCCATGGCCGTGCTGGCCGAAGCTCACCCGAGCTTGCTGGCGACGCGACCCTGGCCCCCTCCTACCGCCTGAGCCCTCCCCCAAGCCGCTCCTACCCGTGGCTTCCACTCTGCCGTTCCCGAGCTGGCCGAGCAGCACAGTGGAGGAGCCGCCGTGCTCGACTCCCGCCATGGCCGTGGGGCCGAGGCTCGCGGGCGACGCGCAGGAGGCGTCCCCGCCGTCAGAGCCGCCTCCCCTGGGCACGGTGGACCACGGCGTGCCCGTCCCCGCCACCTCCCGGCCTCCCCGTGTGTTCGGCAACCGACATCGACCTCCATCCGAGCCTCCCCGTGCCTCCCCGTACGTGAAGAAGAAGAGCAGGAGGTCAACGCTGGATCGATCGATCCGTGCGTGTTTTTTTCCTCCAGCGATCGTCCAGCCCAGCAGTAGCAGCACAGCAACGGCCCAGCGATGGCCCAGCCACGCGGCAGAAGCGGCCCGAGCAGTTTTTTTTCCGCGCGGTCTGTTTTTCTTTTTCGAGGTGAGCAGCAGATAGCTATCCGTCGAACGTCAATATCTTTTGAACCGTAGCTCCGTTTGGAGTGATTCAAATTTGTAAATTCCTAGTTTGAAAGGATCTGTCCAGTGGTGCAGGTTTTACATTTCTGTAAAATACTTGTATACTCAGCACCCTTGTATGCGTGTATAGGGTATCCCGCGGTACCGGCGAACCGAAACCCTAAATCGTGATGTTCGTGACCCTCCAAGCCAAACGGTGTCGATCTTCGCAGGCAAGCTAACCACTTGCTATGACCAGTCCTGTATTATTATTTGTTCGTATTGTTCATATTACCATGTCATATCTGTGCATCTGGTTGCCTGTCCTCTGTAAACTGTGCGTCATGTGATATTATGACTTTGACATCTACTTTCCGTAGAGTTGTGGTGTTGTGTCTGGGGTACCACTTCCCATTCCCGAGACGATGGGCTGGAGGAACCGCCACCGTCAAAGGAGTGGGGAACTATACAAATGTGCGCCTCGCACTTCCGTGGCTTTGTTTGCTTCTTCTTCGCCAAGGTGAGGAGCAGACGAATGTCGTCTTATGATCCTCGGAGTTGGGGGCATTTGCCAAAAGAGTTATTTGCTTCTTCTCCCTCCGTCAAACGTGGTTGGCTTATGCCCGCCTGGACTGCGACGCTTGGGACATTTGCTTTACATTTGGTTCTTTTTGCCAAGATTGCTGACACCACGTCGAGGTAAAACTCAAGTGGAATGGATGCTTTCTTTCTTATGAGTGCTTTTTTGGTTTACTTGGGAGACTACCTGCCCTACCAACTTTGGTAGTTGATCTGTGATGGCGCTGGTTGGAGGTATCTCCGCCACAGTCACCCGCTCGACGCCAATAAACTGTGCTAGCTTTTGTAGTGATCTGCGAGGGCGTTGGCTGGAGGAACCGCCACAGTCGTCCAACTGACCCACTGTGCTATTTTTCTGTGAACACTGATTCGTGGTGGCGCCGGCTGGAGGAACCGTCATAGTCACCCGGTCAATACAAACAAACTATTGCTTGAAATATTATGTTGCTAATGTCTTGATGTTTGTTGATATATTATTGTGATTTTGTGGTTGTTTTGTTGGACTAATCCTCTGTTGTATGGACTTGTTATAATGAAACTTGATTAAATGAAACACCCCTCCAAACAACGATAGGGTCAGTCCATGGTGCCACTAATCTGAACTTTGAAAGTAGAACCATCGTCGTCTCATGGAGGACCGTGACCTAGTAGGTTGTTGAGCCCCTTTTGTGCCATCCATTGGGCGCAGTCGTTCGGTTGTGCTGTCCGAGGGTAGAGGTCGATAGGCACGGGTTCGACTGTGATAGGGAGTCCGGAGCTAGGCATACCCGGTAGCGCCGGGGGATGTGCCGGATTTACTTGCCCGTTGTGCCACGCGCATAGGGTGGTGCAGGAGAGTGTCTTAGCAAGTGGACCGTCATGTGAGGGTATTTTGCTTAGTACGACTTTGGGAGTGATAAACCTGAAGTGTCGGCTGAGTGGGGTGCATTCTGATAGGTGGTAAAGTAAACTCTCGAGAGCATCAACCTAGCAAGCTAGCCTCGTTCCTGGGATATGGAACAACAGTTCAGTGTCGGTCACACTGTGTGTCTTTTTCGTGTCCGGAGGTTAAACTTAAGATCTGCTTGAAAGAATTAATGAATGACCTGATCTCACTAAATGAACATTATAAGATGATGCAGGGAATGTTGCATTGAGATGTTGATGGTTACCCATGATATAGGATGGCGGTGTGATCGTTGGGAGCCTATAGTTAGGCATGAGCCAACATCAACCATGCATGCCAGAGTGGAAAGATGAGGCTAGCGGGCCTAGCAGTGATCACAGGTGCTGTTGTGTGTTATTTGGTACCAACTGGTACACTCGTTTACTCGTCACAGGTAATCTCTTTGTATGATTGCCGGTGCACGATCCAACCCCACCTGTCTTGGAATCTGTACTGGTGATACCCCCGTTGCTTGCTTATGACATGTTTGGTTATCAATGCCATGCTACTTTTATGTCATATATCTGGAGTACCCCTTTGCCATGTTGTAGGATTTTATTTCCAAATGTATATCTTGCTGCATGATTGTTGGATTGTCTGTAGTGAGTGACGATTCTTGCTGAGTGCATACAAATGTACTCACGGGCCTTGTGATTGTGGCCAGGTTTTGGCGAGGATTCATCTTCTACCTTAGCAAGGAGATGGAGCAAGAGTGTGCTAGCATCAGTAGCCCAGCCAGATGCCTGTGGAGTGGAGCCGCTCCAAGCCGTTGCCTTAGTCGTCTTCCGCTGCCAATTAAACTCTGTCCCGAGCCATGCTTGGCTTGATACTTTTGTCATGCCTTGATGGCCTTGTAAACCATTTGTAGCACTTCTTGTGCCTGATTGTGTAATGATTTCCATTATGTTGCACTGTCGTGACGTGCGGCCAGATATCTTGGGCTGGCGCACGGGACGACCGCCTCTCTGGCGAGATGGGCCAGGGAGGGGTGTCACATTTCCTCCTCACGTGATGGACTATGATGTGTATATGCATGGTCTTGTAAAGCTTGTGATTATCTTCGAAACAAGCCCAAGATCATAGAAAACGGAGTCTGGATGAAAAACTTGTTGGGTTCTTGATGTTGGAGGATTTACCGGTTGTTCTTTAATAGAGATGTTTTAACTTTCCTCATTTGGTTTTATCCTCCCTTGTTGAACTATGATGTTTCTCTGCATGATCTTGTAAAGCTCATTGTGGTGATTCCAACGAGACCAAGAACATCAAAAACGGAGTTCGTATGCGAAAGTTGTGCCCGTTTTGGTAATGGTGTTTCTGCTATTTTTACAAAGTGCGGTAGTACCGCATGAGGCCCGTTACTACTGCATAAAACATGTTTTTGGTACTTGATTCGACTGGTTTTGACCGGTAGTGGCCCGGTAGTGATCCGGTAGTACCGGGACCCGGTAGTACCGCCTCGGGGCCGAAAAACTATGTAACAGCCCCAAATTTATGAGCTGAAAATCTGTATAAAATTTTCACTTTTTGCCTCATTGCATCATGGCATACATGCATTTTGCTCTCCACTCTAGTTAATTTCAGTTTGCACATTGAAAGGGTGTTGGAGTTGTGAAGCAAGTTTGTAAAAGCTTACTTTTGTAAAGGAAGTTCCAAGTTTCACAAACAATGTTGCACTTGTTTTATTTTTTTTCCAAAGCAAGTTCAATTTGCTATTTTGTCAAAATTTCCTAAACCAACCCCTCTAAGCAAAAGTGGTTCAAACAATTTTATTTTCGCAACCCCAATTTTTGTGGAGCATCTACTTGGTAAGAGGAGTCTCCCTAATTTATTTCATATTTTTCTGGTATGTCTAAGTACCTCAATTAATTTCTCCAAGGTGCTGCTGTTTTAAAAGTTTCTAAAAAGAATAGAAAAAGGACCTAGTTGTAATCTGGAAAACCAGTGCAGGGGCCTTTCTGCAAGATCATCGTCTCCTCTGTAGCGCCATGCCGTGCCGCCCATGCCGTCGACGCCGCACGTCGCCGGGCCCCTCCTCTCTGCCCTCACCTGCTGGGAGACCACGACCACGAGCCTCACTTGCTCCACTCCCCTCTCCCGATATTTTTCTCTCACGTTCCTCCCTCTATCCTCTCCACCACGGAGCCGCGCCCAAGCCCGCCGTCGCCGGCGCATCGCCGCTGTTACCGGCCGCCCCAAGACGAATGAAGACAACCGAGAGCTTCACCTCGTCCTCCTCTACGACCTAGCCTAGGGAATCGAGCTAGGAGGCCCGCAATCACCGCCTCCGTCCACGACTGCATCTCCTCCGGCCGCCGCGCTCCGTGCCCGATTCCGGCCAACTCCGGCCACCTCCGTCTCCACCGCGAGCCTCCACAACTTCAGGGTGAGCCAACGCCTCTCCCCGTACCCCTTGTTGCCTCGCACTCGTCCAGTAGACGTGGATTGCCGTAGCACGTCGCCGTCGAGCCGCCGTCGGATATTCCGACTCCGGTGCGACCGGTTTTTCCGAATTTCTCCAGTAGCGTTCAACGTTGGGTCCTTAGCAGATTTCTCAGCGATCTCCAGCGATCGGAAAATCCGATCACAACCCGATCGGAAAATCCGAATTTTGCCAGTACCGTAGCTGCTCGAGTCCTTAGCCAAATTTTTCAAAAAGAGAGGTCGATCGGATAATCCGGTTATGAAAAATCCGGATTTTCCGAATAAGTCCAGTACAAGAAAAACTTAGGTCCTTAGCCAAATGCTTGAGTGTACAGTGCACTCGGATAATCCGAGTTAGGTGTAAACCGGAATTTCCGACTTTGTGCAGTACCAAAACTTCTACTGTTTCAAATTCTTTGTCTCCCTAATTTGGTAAATAAAAAGAGGAAAGTACTTAATTAGAGGCGCTTATTTAAAATAATATTTACAAAAGTAATAACTTTTAATCGGTGCTTCAGAAAAATGTGTTTGAAATACCAAAATGGGCACAAAATTGTGGACTACTTAATAGCATCTTTTCATGCATGTTTGTTCACCTAAACAATTGCATTGCATGTGATCATGTCATTTTCATCGGCAAGATAACCCTAGGGTTTCAACTATCCAAATCAACAAGTAATTAATATATTGCTTAAATCCACGGAATATTAGAGATGCGCACATCTAATCATCCGAACTCCGTTTAATTTGCATAGTTGCATCATCCTCGTCTCGGGGATTTAAGATGTCATGACATCATGTTTGCGCATTGCATTTGTCCAACATGTGTGGTGATTGATTGTTCCTTCCCGTGTTTTGTGCTCCGATAGATCAAGCAGACGGGGTTCCACCGCAATACCCCGCCGAGCCGTATTATCAACACGTTGATCAAGGCAAGCGTAATCCCCCCTCTGAGCATATCTTATCCTATGTTTCCGCAAATATTTTCTCCACTATAATATTGCATGCGGTTCTAAATGTCAACTTTTGTCGGATTAGAGTATCCTATAGTTGCATTAATTCCCTATGCCATTATCTGTTTCCCCTCCTATTAACCATAGGTTTGTGTTGTTGGCCGAGCTACTTATATGCTATGTGATGCTTAGCCATGCCTAGTTATATGCATAGCTATACGATGGATATATGTGTTGTTGGAAACAGGTGTGAAATGTTGTGATGATGGTGGAGAATTGTGGTGACGGATAATAAAATGCTTAAAGGTGGGGATGAGAGGCCACTGTGGTTGTGGTGTTTTGTCTCGTTCTCGCCGCCTAGGTGCGAGTTCTTTACCTCTTGAACCAAGACTGAGCGTGCAACCATGCGTGAGGCCTATGCATTTGCAGGAACCCTCATAGACTAAATAACTCGAGCGGGGCTAGCCAGGGTCCTCTAGTTCGGGCTTCCATTTGCGCGTGCGTGATGATGGTGGGATGAACTGAGATGAGGATTGTGGTGTTAGGAAATGAGTGGCCACGGGGCACGGTGTCGATGATCCGTGCTTCGTCCTCACTGATGATCCTGGGTTAGTCCTTAACGAGGGAGAAGTCGACACCGCTCCCACCCAGCCGGCTTTCCAAGGAAGAGAGCTAATGATCAGGTAATGGGCCGGACGGTACGCGTGGCAAACATTTGTACACCCCTGCAGGGTTAAATCTTTTCGAAAAGCCGTGTCCGCGGTTATGGACGAACTTGGGAAGTGAAGGTAAGATCATAGAATAACTTTAACGGAATGATTAAAAACTGGGTACTAGTGGTACCACTCACAAATGCAAGGTGAGCTTCCTCGAGGGTGATTCGGGGAGGTGCCTTTGATGAACAGGTACAATGGTGATGTTGGTGATGTTTGAGAAAGGTGATCTCAAAGAAAAGAGTTACTTCTTACCCCTCTTTGAAAATGTTCAAATAGTCGATGCCTTTGAGTTATGTTTTTCATAAATAAAATCAGCTTTACGCAAAACAGCCATAAAACCTTTGAGAGCCAATCTTCGAGCATATATTAGCTCTTAATCTTGCGAGTTCGTCGAACTCAATGTCTTTGCTTTTGTTTCAGAGGAGGACTTCACCGATCTCGAAGGTGGGTTCTTTGTGGACGTCGACGAGTAGTCTGGGGTTCCCAGGTGGCAGCTTGGGACATCCTGGAACAGCTGGCGTTGTGATGTTTATCTGTAGGCCTCTTAGGCCATATGTTGGATCTTGTTGTTTAGAACAACCTATTTCGCTTACGCTTGATGTAATGTTGGGTCTGTGACCTCTGGTTGTCATTTGCTATCTTTCTCTGTATAAGAGTTGAGCTATATGTGATCCTTGTGTCGTAGAGTCTGTGATGTGCCAGTTGTTCCACAAGTCTTGATCTTACTTTTATGCTTTGATAGTTGTGCCTGTGTTGAGGCATCAACCGGGGTGTTGCGTTGTCTGGAGTGAGTTGTACCCAGCAACGCCTGCCAAAGGTTTTGGCTGGGGATTGGTAAACCCGTAACCTCCGGTTGTATCGCTTAACCGGTGACACACAACATCACTGTATAGCAGTCGGGTCAGGGCGCCACAAACTAGTACTCCATTAGTTATTTTTTTACGGGAATAGAAATTCTATTTAAACCTCAGCCATAATGTCACTGGCTAACAAGCTTACAACACACATGGGGGTCTCCTCCACCCAAACATAGTCCTCAGACTCACTGCTAACACCCAGTTTCGCTAAGCTATGAGCTACAGAATTACACTCACGCCTACTAAAAGAGAATAAGCAAGAACTGAAATGTAACATGCATAAGCTTCTTGCCTCCTTCACCAAAACACCGATCAAAGCTTTGTCGGAGTTCCTGGACTTCATAGCACTCACCAGAGTGGAGTAATCAGACTCGAAAATTACTCGATTGGCCCCAATGTAGATTGCTCCCTCTATTGCCGCTAGACAAGCGACAGCTTCCGAATGAAGTGCATCCCTCAGGTGCACAGATTTTCCCGCGCCAGCAGCAACAAAATCGCCCGTCTGGTACGAATAATATAACCCCAACCCCCATCATTTGTGGATTGATGGAAGGCTCCATCAAAGTTTACCTTGACGTATTCTTCAGGGGCCCTGGTCCAAGCATGCTTATCAGGAGGTTTTGGTAGTTTTTTGGGATCCTTTAGATAGGAGAAATCCACAGCTGAAAGTGCATGTGTTGCCCCATGCGTGGTTTTGGTAATTAACGACAATCCTTATGGACTAATGTTTGCATTGAGATATACTTGTAGATCTTGTCCATAGGAAAAGAAGTTTGGAGTTCATGTGTTGGACTCTAGAAGATTATATGATGACCAAGGTTCTATCCAATGGGTTCATATGAAGAATGGTCATCTAGAGTTGAGCTTATTGCAAGCATGGCTTGGAAAAGAAGATTGAGTGAACATTCATGTTTATCTCCAAGCCATCATCTATATCAAGAGAAGAGATAAAGTGCAAGTGGATTCATGAAGACGGAGCTAAGCGAGGCTCTCCCATAATGGTGTATGGGGGAGTATTTGGATAAGTCTTCATCAAGCATGTGCTAGCAAGCACAATCAAGAAAGGTGTTCCAACTTGAGGGAGTCAAGATCGTCATCATCTAGCTCAAGTGGAATGCGCAAGGAAAAGGTATGATCTTGATAGGTTTTCTATTTTACCGGTCTCATGGTGTTAGTGGGAGACCGGGTTATAGGATAGATGGCGTACTATCAAGAGGGGCTCTCAAGTGAGTAACTTTATCGCATCTTTGTGGAGAGCTCAAACCTTTGCATATTTGGCATATCATATTTCTTGGTTCTTATTTGGCTTTTATCCATGTGATAATTTAGAGCTTGTGTTCATCTCCATACCAAGCTCTAATTCATCAAAAACGGATTTCATTTGAATATCTTGTGTCGCTTTTGATGTTGGAGGTTTTACCGGTTTATCTTTTCTAAGAGAAGTCAAACTCTCTTCTTATGGTTTCCTCCTCACATGATGGACTATGATGTGTATATGCATGATCTTGTAAAGCTTGTGATTATCTTCGAAACAAGCCCAAGATCATAGAAAACGAAGTCCGGATAAAAAACTTGTTGGGTTCTTGATGTTGGAGGATTTACCAGTTGTTCTTTAATAGAGATGTTTTAACTTTCCTTATTTGGTTTTATCCTCCCTTGTTGAACTATGACGTTTCTCTGCATGATCTTGTAAAGCTCGTTGTGGTGATTCCAACGAGCACAAGAACATAAAAAATGGAGTTTGTATGCGAAAGTTGTGCCCGTTTTGGTAATGGTGTTTCTGCTGTTTTTACAAAGTGCGGTAGTACCGCATGAGGCCCGGTACTACCGCATAAAACGTTTTTTGGTACTGGATTCGACTGGTTTTGACCGGTAGTGACCCGGTAGTGATCCGGTAGTACCGGGTCAAGCCCGGTAGTACTGCCACGGGGCCGAAAAATAGCCCAACGGGCAGATTTTTAGGCACCTTTTTAAGGGCCCTTCTTCCCCAATGTTTCTGAAGAACTTGAGCATGTTTTCCTCTCTCCTCCATTGTTGAAAACTCATTTCTTCGATTACTCTCAATCCCTTCACCCAAAATCGTTGATCTTTGGAGGATTGAAGGAGGAGACCTAGATCTACATTTCCACCGATCCATGTCTCCTCTAAGTGAGTGGAACCCTTTCGATCTAGTTCTTGAAGTTCCATTTATTGTGTTCTTCGTTGTTCTTCCTCTCTTCTCCCCCATAAGCATTAGTTGCTTGTGGTGGGATTCGAGAGTGAAGGATTTGAGCCTTGTGCTCTTGCTATTGCTTCGTTGCATCGGTTTGTGCTCTCCACGAGGATCCGTGTAAGTTGAAAGCTTGTGAACTTGTTACTCTTGGGTCTTTGGAACCTAGACACCCGTGTGGTGGTTGAGACCCTTGGTGGTCACTTGTAGCCATTCGGGAGCCCCCAATTCCGTTGTGGGTTGTGCCCCGGATTGTTGTTGAAAGGCTCCGGATTCCACCTCGAAGGAATTCCGATAGTGGAAGGTGAACCAAACCTTTGTGGTACGGTTCATCGGAGAAGAAGGTGAAACCTTTGTGGTTGTTGAACCATTGTGTTGGTTCACACCTCTCCAACGAGACGTACTCCCCTAAAAAGGAGGAACTCGGGAATACATCCTCGTCTCCGCGTGCCTCGGTTATTTCTATACCCGAGCTCTTTACTTATGCACTTTACATTGTGATAGCCTTCGTGCTTGAAGTATTCTATATTGCTATCACCTTGTTGCTTGTCTTGCTTAGCATAAGTTGTTGGTGCACATAGGTGAGCCTTTACTTAGGTTGTTGGCTTGTTATTTTAAACACCTAGTTTTATTGCGCAATTAGCAAGCCTAAACCGGAAAAGTTTTAATCGCCTATTCACCCCTCTCTAGGCGACATCCTTGTCCTTTCAACAGCCAGCTTCTCCACCCAGTGACACACCTCCTGTGGATTAGAGAAGGCCTCCCCAGTGTTTGCCTTGTTTCTAGCACTCCACCACTCCCACATAAGAATTAAGTTTCTCATTTTATCTTGCTCATTTGCCTTCCACAAGGCTGCCAACATCTCGTGTGCCGAAGCACACTCTAGCAAATTATCTCTAATTTTCCCAAGCCGAAGCCTACTCCAGCACTCTTTGATTTTTTTGCATTTCGGGAAAGTGTGGCCGCCGTCCTCGTTCAGCCTATGGCAGATCGGACATAGAGTGTCAAGCTCGACCCCCAGCTTTTTGATCTTCATTCTGTTTGCCAAGCTGTTGTGGGCAAGGCGCCACACAAACATTCTGGTACTCCATTAGTTATTATTTAGACTAGTCATAGCGGGAGGAACATTGCTAGTAACTTCAATGCCACGTAGGCAAAAAAGATGATGTGGCAAGTAATTAATGAGGAGAGAGGATGTTTGAGTAACATAGCTAGTTACCGGAACATCACACACCCCAAGACAAAATGAGTCTACAACCTAATAAATGCTATCATGCATGATACCACACTATTAGGGAAAAGGCTTTCCGTGGCGCACCCACTTTGCCATTCTGTGGCGCATGGTGGGTGCGCCACAGACGTCACGCCACAAAAATTTGAATTCTGTGGCGCACCCCCCGATGCGCCACAGAAAACAACAATTCTAAGTTGGAAATGACCAAAAAAATCCCAAAAATCAAAAAATCCAAAAAATAAGAAAAAGAAATAATTTGGAAAACCCTAAATATTTGAATTTTTTGAACATTTTTAACACTCCAAGCATATCTCAAATGATCACATCCCGCTAGGTTACCCATCCTCAAATTGCTCCAACCAAAGCACGCTTAACTTCTAAGTTCTATTCAGTTCAGCTACCCTTATGCTACTCAAGTTCTTATTGATATATGTATCATATGAAGCCTCTTAAGGTCAGTCCAGCCTCACTTGTCACAAACTGGGCCAAGCAATTCTCCCACTCACACAATTCAAAAGTCATTTAAGCAAATAAACATGATTAAGACTAATTCTTAAAAACTGGAAATCTTAGTAACCACTGTTAAAGAAATAAGTGTCATCATGTACCACCTTGAGTCACAGATTCAAACATATTTTAGATTTTGTGCATATTAAAATTTTAACTATTTTCAAAATAGAATTCCCATTTTATTGCATAAAACATTCTGTAATACTTCAAATTATCAAGCCTCATCTTTAATATCTAAAATTCTGGAGTGAGGAAACTTAATTGTTTTTGAACACTTGAGCTGTTATAAAAATGGAGGAATTGCTAAATAATTGGGGGAAAGGAAAAACATTAAATAAATGTTCTATCTCAATTGAATTTCTGATTTCAAATAGATCTGAAACATTATACCCTAGTTATTAAATAAATGTTCTATCTCAATTGAATTTCTGATTTCAAATAGATCTGAAACATTATACCCTAGTTTCTAATTTCTAAATTAGATGTGTTCCATTTATTCACATGTGGATATATCTAGACATATTATAAGTACATATACATCCACATTTGGACAAACGGAAGTCATTTAATTTAGAACGGATGGAGTATATACATATTTTCTCACAACTGTTTTAGAGAATATTCCCCTAGGAATCAACGAAACACATGGATCAGATATTCATAAGATTGTCATGTTTCAAGATTTTTCTAGGTTTGCTATTTGAGCACAGTTGGTATAATTAATTTTGAGAGCCATCACTAAGCCACTACATTAACTGAACGGCGACTCTAGGCCATTCAGTGCACAGTGGTGCAGTGGCCCACAGAGACACAATATTTCCTATGTATTCATAGTTTGTATAGAAACGACTGTCCTTTCATATTGATTTGGCCCTGTATTACATAACACATGGCCGACTGTGATATTGACCTTGTACTGGCCCGTGTCCACACCAAATCCGGGTTGAATTATATGTGGTCATGTTAAAAACAATTGCACGAAAGTTAAATAAAAATTGATATTGCTAGATTCGTCTTCAAAAGTATTTTTATAATTATGACTCTTTATCGGATGTCTCCGAAGGGACCAATTATGACTCTTTAGGCAATAACAAAAGTAAAACGCAAAAAAAAGTTTCGTAGTGAGCAGTCATACGTGAAGTGTCAAAAATATTCCAATACGCCGAGCGTGAGAGTATTGTTAGGGCATTAGCCCACTAGTAGTAAGAGCATCTCCTTTGGCTCTATAGTGTGGCGCGCTAAATTTCTTTTACAGCGCTGAAATAGCACTTTTAGCGCGTCGCGGTCGACATCGGTTTTCTAGATGCCCAAAAATATAGCACGCAGACCGCAGCACTTTACTAAATTCACTAAAATATAGCACGAGAACATATTTCTTCAACAAACAGGTCCCTGAATTGTATAAATAGGTCCCCAACCAAAAAATAAAAATGCAATCCAGCCCTCAATCGTTGGAGCTAGCTAGCTAGCTCGCAACTCGCATGGCAGCGCGCGACGCCCGGCCGTTCGTCTGGCTCCAGCTCGCCGTCGCCGCAGCTCGCCCCGCCGTCCGCCAAGCTCGGAGACGTGGACGGCACGGCGTCGAACGCCGCCGAGGCCTTCTTCCTCTTGGCCACGTGCTCGAGGACGGCCGCACGCCGGTCGGCCGAGCACAGCACGCCGACGCAGGTGCGGGTGCTCGCGGGCGCGGGCGGCGCTGCACGGTACGCGTCGGCCGCCACAGCCTCCGCATGCCCAATTCCGGCGGCGGGCGGCGCATTTCCGACGTTTGGCGGCGCGATTCCGGCGGCGGCGGCTCAATTCTGGCGGCGGGCAGCGCATTTCCGGTGGTGAGCGACGTGATTCAGGCGGCGGCCGTGTAGAGGAGAGATAGCAAAGGGTACTTTCCGGGCAGTTGGTCTTCGCGCGTTGTCTCGATTTTGCCCAGCGTGATGTAGGCCGCGCCCAAACTATCCCGCGTGGGATGCAGAAATCGCCAGCGCGCTGGATGAATTTTGCAGCGCGCTGACTTTTGCAGCGTCTGTTGGAGGACTTTTTCGCCTCTCGCCCGCTAAAAAAGCAGTTTTTTTAGGCGCTGCACTAATATTGGGCGTCTGTTGAAGATGCTCTAATGAATTCTTAAAAAAAAGGTAGTTATGAAGTCGGGACGATTGGTTAAGCATGAACAATATATGTAAACATATACATCGGCATTTTGTGGATCGAGCAGTCGCTTGACATGCTGCTGAATGCATGTATGTTGCAGGTTCCAGGCTGCACTGCGGGTATCACCTGACGACGTCCATCATGGCGCCACCGCTGCTGAGCCTGCCGTTCGCGTTCGCGTCGCTGGGTGGTTGACGGGGATGATCTGCCTCGTCCTCGGTGCAGCCGTCTGCTTCTACTCCTACAACCTCATCTCACTCGTGCTGGAGCACCACGCGCAGCAAGGCCAACGCCAGCTCCGCTTCAGGGACATGGCCACAGACATACTAGGTCAGTACTAATGGAGACGGCGTTTTGGGTAGTAAGTGCAGATGCACCTATAATGTAAAACATTTTTATTTATTTTTAAAATGTCAAAAAATTGCAGAAAAATTCGGATATACATTAAAACATTTTGTGTTAACTCAAAAAATGTTGTGGAGAAAAATTTGTCTTTTTGCACAGGTCATAAAAAATATTTTTTCTTCACGTAACTTTTTCTGCTAACATAAAATGTCTTGAGGTATATTCAAAATTTATATTTTGAACTTTTTGACATTTTAAAATTTGTTTTTTGGACAGTGGGTACATCTGCACCTACTACCCGTTATGGATTTCCCAGTACTAACTGACTGAACTAGTAGTTCATCATAATCTACTGGGATGCCGTGAATAGTTCATGAACGTAGGCACCCAAGCAAGTTTGTGCTGATAAGCATCATGCATGGGAGTAAAGAATTTCACAAGTAAAAACAAGTACAAACAGGAGCGAATTCTTTGCAAATTTCTCGGTTTACCCGGTGAACTTTTTGTCAAATTCGGGAAATTCCAAAAAAGTAAAAAGTTATTTCAAAAAAAATATTTTTTTCTATAAAATAAAAAAAAATTCAAAAAATCAAAAAAAATCTACAGATAGAAAAATATATTTTTTGGATTTTGAATTATTTTGGATTTTTTTGGATTTTTTGGATTTTTCGAATTGTTTTGGATTTTTTGAATTTTTGGCTTTCTGTGACGCATATACAACATGCGCCACAGAAAGCGACATTTCTGTGGCGCACCACCTACATGCGCCACAAGAAGCCTCATTTCTGTGGCGCATGTAGTGGGTGCGCCACAGAAAGCCATATTTATGTGGCGCATGTAAGCCACATTTTTGTGGCGCATATAGCTACATGCGCCACATAAATATGGCTTTCTGTGTCGCATCTAGCCACATTTCTGTGCCGCATCTAGACCCATGCGCCACAGAAAGCCATATTTATGTGGCGCATGGTTATTTGGTGCGCCACAAAATGTGGTTCCATATAAAGCTAGTTTCCTACTAGTGCCACAAATAAGTTACTACCCACTATAGAGATAGTAACAATAGGTAGTAACATAAGTATGTTACCACTCAATGTTACTCCTCACTATGACTAGTCTTAGTCAACTACGATGTTCCATTAATAGTTACTCCTCTGGTAAACAGTGTTCTGACAACCCCAAATTCAAGCCTTGATCTATACTTAACCCAAGTATATTCGAAAATACACCTTGGGACATGGTGCAATGCGTTTTTTTTTGCACGAAACGGTGCTAGGCGTTTCTTTAACGATGTAGGCATACAATACTTGATTCATAATAGTAAGGATACAGATTTAATACGCATATAAGACGGAATCATGGCGTGCATTGTGTACATATGTATGTATTCTATATACTCCCTCCGCACCATAACATATGATGTTTTTTAGTTATTTCAGCACGGACAACATATAAATGTATATAGACATATTATAATGTGTATATTCACTCATTTTACTCCATATTTACAGAGTGATTAGTATATTATCATGTATTGATGCATTTGCCAACTGCATTCAATGAGATGGGCCCAACATCTTGACTAAAAGGACCACTATTATTATCAGATGACAGCGACAGACATAAAAAACTACTACTGATTATCAGTTTAGCATAACACAATAAGTACAGTCGGGCCCTCATATTGAAGCCTAGTATCCCTCAGTTGATGTAAATTTACCCCCCACTTGTAACAAACTGGGCCAAGCAATTCTCCCTCTCACACAATTCAAAAGTCATTTAAGCAAATAAACATGATTAAGACTAATTCTTAAAAACTGGAAATCTTAGTAACCACTGTTAAAGAAATAAGTGTCATCATGTACCACCTTGAGTCACAGATTCAAAAATATTTTAGATTTTGTGCATATTAAATTTTTAACTATTTTCAAAATAGAATTCTCATTTTATTGCATAAAACATTCTGTAATACTTCAAATTATCAAGCCTCATCTTTAATATCTAAAATTCTGGAGTGAGGAAACTTAATTGTTTTTTAACACTTGAGCTGTTATAAAAATGGAGGAATTGCTAAATAATTGGGGGAAAACATTAAATAAATGTTCTATCTCAATTGAATTTCTGATTTCAAATCAGATCTGAAACATTATACCCTAGTTATTCCAACCATTTCATGGTTTTTTTATACTCCTTCCGTTCTAAATTAGATGTGTTCCATTTATTCACATGTGGATATATCTAGACATATTATAAGTACATATACATCCACATTTGGACAAACGGAAGTCATTTAATTTAGAACGGATGGAGTACATACATATTTTCTCACAACTGTTTTAGAGAATATTCCCCTAGGAATCAACGAAACACATGGATCAGATATTCATAAGATTGTCATGTTTCAAGATTTTTCTAGGTTTGCTATTTGAGCACAGTTGGTATAATTAATTTTGAGAGCCATCACTAAGCCACTACATTAACTGAACGGCGACTCTAGGCCATTCGTGCACAGTGGTGCAGTGGCCCACAGAGACACAATATTTCCTATGTATTCATAGTTTGTATAGAAACGACTGTCCTTTCATATTGATTTGGCCCTGTATTACATAACACATGGCCGACTGTGATATTGACCTTGGACTGGCCTGTGTCCACACCAAATCCGGGTTGAATTATATGTGTCATGTTAAAAACAATTGCACGAATGTTAAATAAAAATTGATATTGCTAGATTCGTCTTCAAAAGTATTTTTATAATTATGACTCTTTATCGATGTCTCCAAAGGGACTAATTATGACTCTTTAGGCAATAACAAAAGTAAAGCGCAAAAAAAAGTTTCGTAGTGAGCAGTCATAGTTGAAGTGTACTGTTAGGGCATTAGCCCACTAGTAGTAAGAGCATCTCCTTTGGCTCTATAGTGTGGCACGCTAAATTTCTTTTACCGCGCTGAAATAGCACTTTTAGCGCGTCGCGGTCGACGTCGGTATTCTAGATGCCCAAAAATATAGCACGCAGACTGCAGCACTTTACTAAATTCACTAAAATATAGCACCAGAACATATTTCTTCAACAAACAGGTCCCTAAATTGTATAAATAGGTCCCCAACCAAAAAAAATAAAAATGCAATCTAGCCCCCAATCGTTGGAGCTAGCTAGGTAGCTCGCAACTCGCATGGCAGTGCGCGACGCCCGGCCGTTTGTCTGGCTCCAGCTCACCGTCGCCCCAGCACGACACGCCGTCCGCCAAGCTCGCCGTCGCCGCAGCTCGCCCCGCCGTCCGCCAAGCTCGGAGACGCGGACGGCACGGCGTCGGACGCCGCCGAGGCCTACTTACGCCTATTTCCTCTTGGCCTTGTGCTCGAGGACGGCCGCACGCCGGTCGGCCGAGCACAGAACGCCGACACGGGTGCGGGTGCTCGCGGGCGCGGGCGGCGCTGCACGGTATGCGCCGGCCGCCACAGCCTCCGCAGGCCCAATTCCGGCGGCGGGCGGCGCGTTTCCGACATTTGGCGGCGCGATTCCGGCGGCGGCGGCTCAATTCTGGCGGCGGGCAGCGCATTTCCGGTGGTGAGCGGCGCGATTCAGGCGGCGGCCGTGTAGAGGAGGGATAGCAAAGGAAACTTTCCGGGCAGTTGGTCTTCGCGCGTTGTCTCGAGTTTGCCCAGCGCGCTGTAGGCCGCGCCCAAACTATCCCGCGTGGGATGCAGAAATCCCCAGCGCGCTGACTTTTGCAGCGTCTGTTGGAGGACTTTTTCCGCCTCTCGCCCGCTAAAAAAGCAGTTTTTTAGGCGCTGCGCTAATATTGGGCGTCTGTTGAAATGCTCTAATGAAGTCTTTAAAAAAAAGTAGTTATGAAGTCCGGCTGATTGGTTAAGCATGAACAATATATGTAAACATATACATCGGCATTTTGTGGATCGAGCAGTCGCTTGACGTGCTGCTGAATGCATGTATGTTGCAGGTTTCTGGCTGCACTGCGGGTATCACCTGACGACGTCCATCGTGGCGCCACCGCTGCTGAGCCTGACGTTCGCATTCGTGTCGCTGGGTGGTTGGCGGGGATGATCTGCCTCGTCCTCGGCGCAGCCGTCAGCTTCTACTCCTACAACCTCATCTCACTCGTGCTGGAGCACCACGCGCAGCAAGGCCGATGCCAGCTCCGCTTCAGGGACATGGCCACAGACATACTAGGTCAGTACTAACGGAGACGGCGTTTTGGATAGTAAGTGTTGATGCACCTATTATGTAAAACATTTTTA
The DNA here is from genome assembly GCA_947311845.1 of Poa pratensis. NCBI lineage: Eukaryota > Viridiplantae > Streptophyta > Magnoliopsida > Poales > Poaceae > Poa > Poa pratensis. Next base: position 14,588,305 of record CAMZMU010000071.1, read on the forward strand.
TTTATTTTTTAGAATGTCAAAAAATTGCAGAAAAAATTCGGATATACATTAGAACATTTGTGTTAACACAAAAAATGTTGTGGAGAAAAAATATTTTTTATGACCTGTGCAAAAAGACAAAAAATGTCTCGTATAAAATCATTTTTGAGCGTCTGGATTTGTCTTTTTTGCACAGGTCATAAAAATGTTTTTTCTTCACGTAACTTTTTCTGCTAACATAAAATGTCTTAAAATATATTCGAAATTTATATTTTGAACTTTTTGACATTTTAAATTTTTTTTGACAGTGGGAACATCTGCACCTACTACCCGTTATGGATTTCCTAGTACTAACTGACTGAACTAGTAGTTCATCATAATCTACTGGGATGCCGTGAATAGTTCATGAACATACGCACCCAAGCAAGTTTGTGCTGATAAGCATCATGCATGGGAGTAAAGAATTTCCCAAGTAAAAACAAGTACAAACAGGAGCGAATTCTTTGTAAATTTCTCGGTTTACCCGGTGAACTTTTCTCAGATTCGGGAAATTCCAAAAGAGTAAAAAGTTATTTCAAAAAGAAGATTTATTTCTACAAAATCAAAAATATTCAAAATATTCAAAAAAAATCTCCAGCTTTTAGATTTTTTTTGGATTTTTTGAATTATTTTGGATTTTTTGAGTTTTTTTGGATTTTTGGATTTTTTGGCTTTCTTTGGCGCATATACAACATGCGCCACAGAAAGCGACATTTTTGCGCCACAGAAAGCGACATTTTTGCGCCACAAAAGCCTCATTTCTGTGGCGCATGTAGTGGGTGCGCCACAGAAAGCCACATTTCTGTGGCGCATATAGCTACATGCGCCATAGAAATATGGCTTTCTGTGGCGCATGGGGCTAGATGCGCCGCAGAAAGCCACATTTCTGTAACGCATCTAGACCCATGCGCCACAGAAAGACGCATGGTTATTTGGTGCGCCACAAAATGTGGTTCCATAGAAAGCTAGTTTCCTACTAGTGCCACAAATAAGTTACTACCCACTATAGAGATAGTAACAATAGGTAGTAACATAAGTATGTTACCACTCAATGTTACTCCTCACTATGACTAGTCTTAGTCAACTACGATGTTCCATTAATAGTTACTCCTCTGGTAAACAGTGTTCTGACAACCCCAAATTCAAGCCTTGATCTATACTTAACCCAACTATATTCGAAAATACACCTTGGGACACGGTGCAAGGCGTTTTTTTTGCACGAAACGTGCTAGGCGTTTCTTTAACGATGTAGCATACAATACTTGATTCATAATAGTAAGGATACAGATTTAATACGCATATAAGACGGAATCATGGCGTGCATTGTGTACATACGTATGTATTCTATATACTCCCTCCGCACCATAACATATGATGTTTTTAGTTATTTCAGCACGAACAACATACAAATGTATATAGACATATTATAATGTGTAGATTCACTCATTTTACTCCATATTTACAGAGTGAGTAGTATATTATCATGTATTGATGCATTTGCCAACTGCATTCAATGAGATGGGCCCAACATCTTGACTAAAAGGACCACTATTATTATCAGATGGCAGCGACAGACATAAAAAACTACTACTGATTATCAGTTTAGCATAACACAATAAGTATAGCCGGGCCCTCATATTGAAGCCTAGTATCCCTCAGTTGATGTAAATTTACCCCCCACTTGTAACAAACTGGGACAAGCAATTCTCCCTCTCACACAATTCAAAAGTCATTTAAGCAAATAAACATGATTAAGACTAATTCTTAAAAACTGGAAATCTTAGTAACCACTGTTAAAGAAATAAGTGTCATCATGTACCACCTTGAGTCACAGATTCAAAAATATTTTAGATTTTGTGCATATTAAAATTTTAACTATTTCAAAATATAATTCTCATTTTATTGCATAAAACATTCTGTAATACTTCAAATTATCAAGCCTCATCTTAATATCTAAAATTCTGGAGTGAGGAAACTTAATTGTTTTTGAACACTTGAGCTGTTATAAAAATGGAGGAATTGCTAAATAATTGGGGGAAAGAAAAAACATTAAATACATGTTCTATCTCAATTGAATTTCTGATTTCAAATCAGATCTGAAACATTATACCCTAGTTATTCCAACCATTTCATGTTTTTTATACTCCTTCCGTTCTAAATTAGATGTGTTCCATTTATTCACATGTGGATATATCTAGACATATTATAAGTACATATAAATCCACATTTGGACAAACGGAAGTCATTTAATTTAGAACGGATGGAGTACATACATATTTTCTCACAACTGTTTTAGAGAATATTCCCCTAGGAATCAACGAAACCCATGGATCAGATATTCATAAGATTGTCATCTTTCAAGATTTTTCTAGGTTTGCTATTTGAGCACAGTTGGTATAATTAATTTTGAGAGCCATCACTAAGCCACTACATTAACTGAACGACGACTCTAGGCCATTCAGTGCACAGTGGTGCAGTGGCCCACAGAGACACAATATTTCCTATGTATTCATAGTTTGTATAGAAACGACTGTCCTTTCATATTGATTTGGCCCTGTATTACATAACACATGGCCGACTGTGATATTGACCTTGGACTGGCCTGTGTCCACACCAAATCCGGGTTGAATTATATGTGGTCATGTTAAAAACAATTGCACGAATGTTAAATAAAAATTGATATTGCTAGATTCGTCTTCAAAAGTATTTTTATAATTATGACTCTTTATCGGATGTCTCCGAAGGGACTAATTATGACTCTTTAGGCAATAACAAAAGTAAAACGCAAAAAAAAAGTTTCGTAGTGAGCCATCATACTTGAAGTGTCAAAAATATTCCGATACGCCGAGCGTGAGAGTACTGTTAGGCATTAGCCCACTAGTAGTAAGAGCATCTCCTTTGACTCTATAGTGTGGCATGCTAAATTTCTTTACAGCGCTGAAATAGCACTTTTAGCACGTCGCGGTCGACGTCGATTTTCTAGATGCCCAAAAATATAGCACGCAGACTGCAGCACTTTACTAAATTCACTAAAATATAGCACGATAACATATTTCTTCAACAACCAGATCCCTGAATTGTATAAATAGGTCCCCAACCAAAAAATAAAAATGCAATCCAGCCCCCAATCGTTGGAGCTAGCTAGCTAGCTCGCAACTCGCATGGCAGTGCGCGACGCCCGGCCGTTTGTCTGGCTCCAGCTCGCCGTCGCCCCAGCTCACCACGCCGTCCGCCAAGCTCGCTGTCGCCGCAGTTCGCCGCGCCGTCCGCCAAGCTCGGAGACGCGGACGGCACGGCGTCGGACGCCGCCGAGGCCTACTTACGCCTACTTCCTCTTGGCCTCGTGCTCGAGGACGGCCGCACGCCGGTCGGCCAAGCACAACACGCCGGCGCGGGTGCGGGTGCTCGCGGGCGCGGGCAGCGCTGCACGGTACGCGCCGGCCGCCACAGCCTCCGCATGCCCAATTTCGCCACGCCGTCCGCCAAGCTCGCCGTCGCCGCAGCCACAGCTTCTCCCGCAGTTCCTGGCGTACTTGCACCTCCGGCCATGTAGACTCCAACTGGTGCCGCCTCTTGTTCTACCACTGGCGCGTAATCCCAGTAACTTTCCTCAAGAGCTGGTATGATGGACCCAAATTCTTGCGAGTCCATGCTCTCCAGAGACTCTTCTCCGTCACTGGCGACTCCTTCTGCTGAGTCGCCTTCTTGGACTGAGCTAACAGATCCGCCGCCAATGAAACCGACGAAGACGTTGATAGATCCAAACGGGATGATACGGCCGGTCTCCAGGTAATCAGCTTCTGGTCTCCAGCTTGAATCGTCAATGAGAGGCGTGCCATCGACCATGATGATGTGGCCAATGGCGAGATCTTCAGCTCCTTTCATCGATCCTACGCGGAACGTGATGCTCTTGACCGCAGGCCCCACGGTGGGCGCCAACTGTCATGGGTTTGTTACGTCAGATGTCATGGATGACTTCGTAGGTGTGGGATTTGCGTGAGTCAATCGTCTCCGAGCTTGGGATCGCAGGAACAAGGACGAACACAGATTTACCCAGGTTCGGCCCCCCAATGTGAGGTAAAGACCTACTTCCTGCCTACCCTAGATTGGTATTGATATGATATATGTGGTGTTACAATGGAGGCGATCCGATCTGGGAACTCGCCGTAAGAGCTAGGGTTTTAGGGCTTGATAGCTTGACCCTGTCTAAGTCCTGCGAGTTCTCTTTATATACACAGAGCCTCGCTAGGTTACAAGAGTTCTACACAAAGCCGATTGCAAGCTTGTCATCCAAGGCAAGTTTTACCACCAACCTTCTGGAGCCTTCCTTTGGCAGGCCACGATCCTTGATCGGCCTATCTTTTACGTGGCCCAATAATAGCGTGATCATGAAGTCGCCGTTTTGGCCTTGAATAAGTCGCGGGTTAATTATTCCCCCGACATTAGCCCCAAGTGTAGCCTGAACTTCATGGAATATCTTGATATGTTTTCTTGATTTTGAGAGGTTCCTTGGACGTTCAGGCTGCACTTTTTTCTTTCTGGCTTGCACTTCCTTGCTCTGCGACTTATGATCACATTGGACTGGCTTTTACTCACACTTTTGGGGCGGCCTTGAAAATGCATCTGACTTCGTGAGCTTCTTACTCTGTCAAGGTTTGTCTGATAGCTTCAACACTTGATGATAACCAATCTTCAATTTTTTTATAACAATATGCTGTAGCCCCCAAGGATTGAGCTGATGTGATTTGACAATCATCTCAATTCTTCTCAAGAGGTTTTGAAGATCGTCACCTGTAGCTTGATGTCGTAGATAAGAAACAATTGTTAAGATATAAGCAATTACAATTGGTGTTGCCGTACTATAAGCAGTACATTGACCTCTAGTTAGGCCTTTCTGAATCCATTAAGTGGGCACTCGTGCGACTCAGTATTTCCTAGGAACATGTGTGTTCAGGGTCGAGAGCGGCCATGATAGGCAATCAAGCTCAATTGACGCCACACCCCAGTACTTTGGACGCATAATGCAAGTTGCAATCCGACTTAAGGTAAGTTTGATAATTGCCAGTAGGTTGGCTGTTTCAGGGTACAAAGCCCCCAAGAAACAAATGATATATAGCTATAAACAGCTTTGTTTATGATGACACATAAGGTCGCGCCTTGGTGGCAACTGAGTGTTATACATAGGGTTGGGTCGCACGTAGGCGGCGATCCAGTTTGAGACATACGGCCGCGCCTAGGTGGCGGCCGATTTCTGATACATAAGGTACGGCCGCGCCTAGTGGCGGCCGATTTCTGATAAAGGTGTTGCAGGTCGCGCCTAGGTGACGACCAATTTTGAAGCAAGAGCCCTTACTGGCTAGGATGATACTCAACTATAGGCAGCTGAAAAAGATGAAACTTAGCTCTGATTAGCTTTTTTATGTGTAGTAAGGTCGCAGTTGCACGACGTTCCAAGGGCGAGGCGCTTCTAGACGATCCTCGAAATCATGGCGATCACTGCTTTCTTCTCTCACATCCAGCAGATAGTACGATCCATTGTTTAGTTTTTTGCTGATGATGTAGGGTCCTTCCCATGGAGAAGATAGCTTGTGCATTCCCTTATGGTCTTGCTTGAGTCGCAGCACTAGGTCTCCTTCTTGAAAGGTGCGGGTTCTGATGCGTCTGGCATGATAGTGTCACAAGTCTTGCTGATACACCGCTGACCTTGGTGCTGCCAAATCTCTGACCTCTTCTAATGTGTCCACAGAATCCTGCCGAGCTGCTTCATTATCTGCTTCGACATAGGCCGCAACTCTTGGTGAATCATGTATGTTATCGCTGGGCATAACCGCTTCTGCTCCATAGACCATAAAATATCTTGTAAATCCTGTGGATCTATTAGGTGTTGTTCTTAAACTCCATAGCACGGCTGGCAGTTCCTCCACCCAACATCCTGGAGATGCTTCAACCTTTTCAATAAGGCGCGGCTTAATCCCATGAAGAATTTCCTGGTTAGCTCGCTCAGCTTGTCCATTGCTCTGCGGATGTGATACTGACGTGAGGTCCAGCCTTATCCCATTGTTCGCACAAAATATTTGTATAGCTCCTTCAGAGGTGTTGCTTCCGTTGTCTGTAATGATACTATGGGGATATCCAAAGCGGAATATGACCTTCTTCAAGAACTTGACAGCTGTTTCAGCTTCACAATCTCCCACGGGTTCTGCTTCTATCCACTTTGTGAATTTGTCCACCACGACCAGGAGGTGAGTTTTTCCCGTTGGGACCGTCTGAAGGGCCCTACCATGTCAAAACCCCATACGGCGAAAGGCCATGTGATGGGTATTGTACGAAGTGCTTGAGCTGGCATATGATCTTGCCTGGCGTATCTTTGACATCCATCGCACACTCTGACAATCTGCTCAGCGTCTGCTAGCGCCGTTAACCAGAAGAAACCATGTCTGAACGCCTTTGCCACCAAAGATCTTGACGAAGCATGATGGCCACAATCGCCTGCGTGAATTTCGTGCAAGATTTTTCGTCCTTCTTCTGGTGATACGCATCTTTGGAATGTCCCCGCAACGCTGCGCTTGTATAGCTCATTGTTTATTATTGTGTAGGCCTTGGATCGCCGTGTTATCTTGCGCGCCTCTACTTCATCCTCTGGTAGCACTCCGCGACTTAAATATGCCATGTATGGCTCTGTCCATGCCGGCTGTTCATGCAGGGCTGCGACTAAAGTTGAATCATCCTCTGGCTCTGCGATGTCAATCTCTCCTGGAGGCTTAACTGATGGGTTATGCAACTCATCCAAGAAAACATTGGGCGGGACTGATTGCCTATTGGATCCTAGCCGAGACAAGGCATCTGCTGCTTCATTTTGTCTTCGATCAATATGTTCAACTTGGAAGCCAGTGAAGTGTCCACCTCTCTTCTGTATGCAGCCATGTTTGCATCCTTACTGTCCCATGTTCCAGAAACTTGTTGAGCTACCAAATCTGAGTCTCCAAAGCAACGATGCGACTGACATTCATCTCCTTTGCTATACGGAGTCCATGAAGCAATGCCTCATATTCTGTTTCATTGTTTGTGCAATTGAAGTATTTGGAGCACGTATCTTAGTTTGTCTCCCTTGGGGGAGGTAAGTACAACTCCACCCCCGAGCCTTGTAGCTGTCTTGACCCATCGAAGTGCATGGTCCAGTATTTTGTTTCTGCCATGGTGGGAGCGAATTGAATTTCTGTCCAATCATTGATGAAATCTGCGAGAGCTTGCGACTTAATTGATGTGCACAGCTCGTAGCTTATATGGTGTGGACCCAGCTCGATCGCCCACTTGGCTACTCTTCCTGTTGCTTCTCGTTGCGGATGATGTCTGCCAGTGGTGCCGAGCTGACCACAGTTATTGGGTGTTCCTGGAAGTAGTGCTTCAGCTTGCGACTCGCCATGAATACTCCAAACACTAGCTTCTGCCACTGAGGGTAACGCTGCTTTGAAGCCGTGAGCACTTCACTTACGTAGTATACTGGCCTTTGGACTGGGTACTCCTTCATGGCTCTTGTCTCTCTACAACCATCACGCGCTTACGCACGAGAGTTTGCAGCTATGTACATCAGCATGGGCTCTTATCCTTTGGAGCTGCCAGAACTGGGCATTTGTCAACTGAACCTTCAGGGCTGTTAAAGCTTCGTCGGCTTCTAAATCCCAAATGAAGGTATCGACTTTTTCAGCAATCTATATAAAGGCAAGGCTTTTTCTCCCAGTCTTGATATAAAGCGACTTAACGCCGCGACGCAACCGGTAAGTCGCTGTACGTCCTTGATCTTTTCTGGTTTTTGAGGTCCATTACAGCCTTATACTTGTCAGGGTTGGCTTCATGCCTCTTTCTGACACTATGAACCCCAATAGCTTCCCCGCTGGTACTCCAAAGACGCACTTCGTCGGGTTGAGCTTCATGTTATATCTTCTGAGATTTGTGAAGGTTTCTTCCAAGTCACTGATGAGATCCTGGCCTACTTGCGATTTAATGACGATATCGTCCACATAGGCGTGAACGTTGCGACCTATCTGCTCATGCAAGCAACTTTGAATGCACCTCTGGTAAGTCGCACCTGCGTTCTTCAATCCAAAAGGCATGCTTACATAGCAAAAGGCCCCAAAGGGTGTGATGAAGGATGTCTTTTCCTGGTCCTCCTTCTTCATCTTGATTTGATGGTAGCCTGAATATCACTGGTTAATCCTTGGCAAGCAAATGGGTCCTTTGGACAGGCTTTGTTGAGACTGGTGTAGTCAATGCACATTCGCCATGTGCCGTTCTTTTTCATAACTAGGACTGGTTTGCCACCCACTCCGGGTGATACACTTCTGTGATGAATCCTGTGGCCAATAGCGAGCTATTTCTTCCCCTATCGCTTTTCTCCTGTCGTCGTGGAAACGCCGCAGCGGTTGCTTTACTGGCTTGGCCAGGGGGTTCACGTTAAGGCTGTGTTCTGCCAATTCCCTTGCACCCCTGGCATATCTGATGGTTTCCATGCGAAGATGTCCTTGTTTTCCTGAAGGAAAGCGATGACTGCCCGCTCCTGTTCTTTCTCCATGTGGGCTCCGATGCTCGCCTGCTTGGATGAGTCGCCAGGAACAAGGTCGTCTGCTTGGTGTCTTGGGCCGCTTTGAATTTCATTGGTGGTTCGGCAGATGGCGTGGTAACTACGCTCATATCATTGGGATCCACCTACGACTTATAACTCTGTAGCTCTTCAGCGGCACAAGCTGATTCTGCGAAGGCTGCATCTCCATCCTTGAACTCTATTGCTTTTTCTCTATCGCCGTGCACTGTGATGACCCCTCTTGGTCCTGGTATCTTCAGCTGTAGGTAAACGTAGCATGGCCTGGCCATAAACTTGGCGAAGGCTGTTCGTCCGAACAGGGCGTGATATGGGCTCTGGAATTTTACCACTTCGAAGCATATGAACTCGCTTCTGAAGTTTTTTTCCGTCCCAAAGGTTACTCCCAGGGTTATCTTTCCCACTGGCTGTGCTGACTTTCCTGGGACGATGCCGTGAAATACGGTCGTCGTGTGTTGTAGGCTGGAGTCCATGAGCCCCAAGCGTTTGGACGTATCGTAGTACATGATATTTATGCTGCTTCCCCCGTCCATAAGTACTTTGGTTAGCTTGTATCCTGCTACATAAGGTGCCACAACTAGCGCCAGCTTCCCTGACTCTCACACTTGCGGCGAATGATCGTCGCGAATCCAATTGACTGCATGTTCTGACCATTTTAGCCAATTAGGGGTTGCTGGTATCACATCATTTACCTGCTGGCTTCTGCGACTTAATTTCTCTTCCCTCTTGGAGGTGTTGATAACTATTGTATGGTACTGCCCCCACCTGCCTGGGTTACCCGCATTGTGCGGCCTGGCGGCTGAACCATGAGTCGCACCAGGGCTTCCTTCATGGTGGTTTCCCCTGTTGTGTTGGCTTTCTTCTTTCCACTTCTTGTAATAATTACATTGCACCTTGGTATGGTCTGTTCCGCCCGTCGCCTCCAGTGTGAAGATCGCACGACCGATTAAAAACTTCTTCCAAGTTAATTGGACGAGAGCCGCTTCCTCGGCCTCTTCCTCGTTGGTCCCTGAAACCTCCACGTGTGTTAGCGACAAGTCCAGAGTTTTCTTCTTCACTCTTGCGCTTGTTTGATTCGCGTTGTTGTGGCTAGTTTGTTGCTGTTGAGGCTTGCTGGTATTTTTCTTTCCTTCAACAACGGCCTTCTCCTCTTCTCCATCTGACGCATCTCGGGTCTTGTCTGAGCCAACGTATTTGTTAGCCGCAGCCATTACCTCGCTGAGACTCTTGACCTTGCCCTTCATGCGACCTAACTTATGGATCACGGTTCGAACTTACAATTTTTCTCCATGACTAGGACAGCTGAGCTTGGAGGTATGTTGTCTGAGGAGTGTATAATTTCTGCCACCCTCCTCATCCAGTGGCGACTTCACTCGCCTTCCTTCTAAACGCAACGCTCTAGATCTTCTATATTGCAGAGTCGCTTGCAGGTTCCTTGGAAGTTTTTGACAAAAGCGTCTTTCAACTCTTCCCAGGTATTTATGGAGTTGGGTGATAGATTTGTAGCCATATGAGCCGCGCCCTCCAACATCATGTTGAGGTACCTTGCGCATATCTCTTTTGAAGCATTTAAAATACTCATCCCCATCTCGTAGTTGTTTAGCCAGTGGTAGGTCCATGCTGCCGTTATAGTTTGCCACCTTGCGTGGTCCTTTGAAATCTTCAGGGAAAGGTTCCGATCTGATCTTCTCAGTGAAGCATGCCGGACCTTTGAGTCGCGAGGACAAAGCTGTGGATGTGCCCATAGGCTTGTTAACTTCCACGACCGCGTCTGAATCGCTGGCATGATAGCCTGTGCTTCTGCGGCTTGTTCCTGCTGCCTCTGCGCGACCCTGATATATCCTCCGGTGGCCTGCTTTGGACCTTCTTTCTGCCGCGATCCCGCGGCCGCCAGTATGGGGGCTGCTGCCCCTCGGCTTCTGCCCTGTTGGCCTGTTGTAGGACAGCAGTGCTCAACATCTGTATCGCACGCCGTGCTTCAATGTTGATTGGGGTCGCGCCTGTTGGTACCATCTGTGTCAAGATATTGGCCGCTACATAGATGTTATCGGCCGGGCTTTGGTAGTGGCCTTGTGGGTATGAAACCTCCTTGGTTGTTGCGATGGTAGTTGCTGGGCTTCGTGGACAATCGATGGTTCCAAAATCCTTGCGACCGGTTGGTCTCCAGCAGCTGGAGTGGTGGAAGTTCTATTGTTGGTTGAGTCACGCGCGCTTGCGCCTGCGAGCCACTTGTCTTGAGTCACGGCGAGTGAGGCTATCCTTTGCCGTTCTTGTTGGATTTCTTGGTTCACCTGTTCGAGTCTGCAGCGCTCTGCTTCCATCCTCCGAACCTCGTACGTTTTGGCCTATCTTTTACGTGGCCCAATAATAGCGTGATCATGAAGTCGCCGTTTTGGCCTTGAATAATTCGCGGGTTAATTATTCCCCCGACAGCGCCACCGCTGCTGAGCCTGCCGTTCACGTTCGCTCGCTGGTGGTTGGCGGGATGATCTGCCTCGTCCTCGGCGCAGCCGTCAGCTTCTACTCCTACAACCTCATCTCACTCGTGCTGGAGAACCACGCGCAGCAAGGCCGACGCCAGCTCCGCTTCAGGACATGGCCACAGACATACTAGGTCAGTACTAACGGAGACGGCGTTTTGGATAGTAAGTGCAGATGCACCTATTATGTAAAACATTTTTATTTATTTTTTAAAAGTAAAAAATTGTAGAAAAAATTCGATATACATTAGAACATTTTGTGTTAACATAAAAAATGTTGTGGAGAAAAAATATTTTTATGACCTGTGCAAAAGACAAAAAAAATGTCTCGTATAAAATCATTTTTGAGCGTTCGGATTTGTCTTTTTTGCACATGTCATAAAAAATGTTTTTTCTTCACGTAACTTTTTCTGCTAACATAAAATGTCTTGAAGTATATTCGAAATTTATATTTTGAACTTTTGACATTTTAAAATTGTTTTTGGACTGTGGGTACATGCACCTACTACCCGTTATGGATTTCCCAGTACTAACTGACTGAACTAGTAGTTCATCATAATCTACTGGGATGCCGTGAATAGTTCATGAACGTACGCACCCAAGCAAGTTTGTGCTGATAAGCATCATGCATGGAGTAAAGAATTTCCCAAGTAAAAACAAGTACAAACAGAGCGAATTCTTTGCAAATTTCTCTCGGTTTACCCGGTGAACTTTTCTCATATTCGGAAAATTTCAAAAGAGTAAAAAGTTTATTTCAAAAATAAGATTTTATCTACAAAATCAAAAAAATTCAAAATATTCAAAAAAATCTCCAGCTTTTTGAAAAATATATTTTTTTGGGTTTTTGAATTTTTTGGATTTTTTTTGGATTTTTGGATTTTTCTTGGATTTTTTGAATTTTTGGCTTTCTGTGACGCATACAACATGCGCCACAGAAAGCCTCATTTCTTGGCGCATGTAGTGGGTGCGCCACAGAGCTATATGCGCCGCATGGTTATTTGGTGCGCCACAAAATGTGGTTCCATAGAAAGCTAGTTTCCTACTAGTGCCACAAATAAGTTACTACCCACTATATAGATAGTAACAATAGGTAGTAACATAAGTATGTTACCACTCAATGTTACTCCTCACTATGACTAGTCTTAGTCAACGACGATATTCCATTAATAGTTACTCCTCCGGTAAACAGTGTTCTGACAACCCCAAATTCCAGCCTTGATCTATACTTAACCCAAGTCTATTCGAAAATACACCTTGGGACACGGTGCAAGGCGTTTTTTTTTGGCATGAAACGGTGCTAGGCGTTTCTTTAAACGATGTAGGCATACAATACTTGATCATAATAGTAAGGATACAGATTTAATATGCATATAAGACGGAATCATGGCGTGCATTGTGTACATTACGTATGTATTCTATATACTCCCTCCGCACCATAACATATGATGTTTTTTAGTTATTTCAGCACGAACAACATACAAATGTATATAAGACATATAATGTGTCAATTCACTCATTTTACTCCATATTTACAGATGAGAGATATATCATGTATTGATGCATTTGCCAACTTCATTCAATGAGAGGCCCAACATCTTGACTAAAAGGACCACTATTATTATCAGATGGCAGCGACAGACATAAAAAACTACTACTGATTATCAGTTTAGCATAACACAATAAATCACATAACTTAGTATTCTCAGAGTACTCATTTTAAACAGAAATAAAAGCAGTACAGAAAATAACTTGAAAGTAAACTAGATCAAGTAACTAATTTTTTGTGTGTTTTTGATAATTGAAAGCAAACAAGATAAAATAAAATAAACTAAGCAAGACAAAAACAAAGTAAAGAGATTGGAAGCTGCTGTCTCCCCGACAACGGCGCCAGAAAAATAGCTGTTGACGGGAGAGCAAACAGTGGCAGTCTGCTGAAACGATTCTAATTCCCTGGCAACGGCGCCAGAAAAATAGCTTGATGACGTGAAACACACGTTCGTTGGGAGACCCCAAGAGGAAGGTATGATGTAGTCAGCAGCAAGTTTTCCTCAGAAAGAAACCAAGGTTATCGAACCAGTGGAGCAGCAACTCTTCAGAAGTTGTCAACGGCGCCAGAGAAATAGCTGTCGCAGGGAGTCTGGACTGTTGACGTGGAATCTGCACACAACACAATCAAACTACTCTGCCCCAACGAAACAGTGAGGTTGTCAATCTCACTGGCTTGCTGAAAACAAAGGATTAAACGTATGGTGTGGAAAATGAGTATTAATTGGGCATTGTGGAAAAGAATGGACCGGGGTCCACAGTTCACTAGTGGTGTCTCTCCATAAAAGATAACTAACATGTTGGGTGAACAAATTACAGCTGGGCAATTGACGAATAGTGAGCGCATGACAATGCATATACATGACATGTTGACTACTATGATATTTAATTGGGCATTACGACATAATACATAGATCGTTATCCAACAGCATCTATGACTAATAATCCACCGCCGGGTTGTCATCCGAGTCCCCCGTTGGTATTAAGTTGCAAGCAACGGATAATTGCATTAAGTAAAGTGCGTAATGTAAACAAACACATATGCCGTGGACATAGCATCGTTAGGTTATCCCTAGTGGCAACAGCACATCCACAACCTTAGAACTTTCTGTCACTGTCCCAGGTTAAACGGAGACATGAACCCACTATCTAGCATAAATACTCTCTCTTGGAGTTACAAGCATCTACTTGGCCAAAGCATCTACGAGTAACGGAAAGCATGCAAGATCTTAAATAACATATAAGATAGATTGATAATCAACTTGACATAATATTCAATATTCATCGGATCCCAGCAAACACAACATGTAGCATTACAATAATATGATCTTGATCATGTAGGGCAGCTCACAAGATCTAAACATGATGGCACAAAGTGGAGAGACAACCATCTAGCTACTGCTATGGACCCGTAGTCCAAGGATGAACTACTCACGCATCACTCCGGAGGCAGGCATGGCGATGTAGAAGCCTCCGGTGACGATTCCCCTCTCCGGCAGGGTGCCGGGAAGAGGTTCTGAACCCTCCCGAGCTAGGGTTGACGGCGGCGTCTCTGGAACTTTTCGTGGATATTTGCTCAGGTACTTAGGGTTTTCGCGTCGGGGGGAATAAGTAGGCGAAAGGGCGGCGGCTGCGGACCCCCGAGGGGCCCACACCACCCCAGGGCGCGGCAGAGGGGGGCCCGCGCCCTAGTGCGTGTGGCCTCCTGGTGGCCCTCCTCTGCTGCTTCGCTCCGTCAGGCGTGTTCTGGAAAAATAGGCACCCCCGTGTAGTTTCGTCCAATTCCGAGAATATTTCCAGACTAGCTTTTCTGGAATACAAAAACAGCAGAAAACAGGAACTGGCACTTCGGCATCTTGTTAATAGGTTAGTCCCAAAAAATGTATAAAAGTGATATAAAGTAGATGCAAAACATGTAGCAATTGGTATAAAACAAGCATGGAACATCAAAAATTATAGATACGTTTGAGACGTATCAGCATCCCCAAGCTTAGTTCCTACTCGTCCTCGAGTAGGTAAACGATAAAAACAAATAATTTTTGAGGTGACATGCTACTATCATAATCTTGATCATATAATATTGCAAGGCACATGTAAATGAATGAAGTGATCCAAGTCAATGGTCTATAATTTGCTACCAAATAGATAATGAGTAAACAATGAATCACACAAGCTAAACGTTTTCATGAATAGTACTTTCGAGACAAGCATCAAACAGTTTTGCATAAGTGTTAACTCATAAAGCAATAGTTTCTAACAAAAGGTATTTAATCAACACAAAGGAAGAATTTAGTTTCAGCATTTGCTTCAACTTTCAACATATTTATCTCATGGATATTGTCAACACAAAGTAGTATAACAAGTCCAATACATTGCATATAACGCATGTTGTAACAAAGTTGACACTAGTGTTTGCTTGTGGAAGACAGAAAGAATAGGAAAACTGACTCAACATAAAAGTAAAAGAAAGGCCCTTCGCAGAGGGAAGCAGGGATTAAATCATGTGCTAGAGCTTTTAGGTTTTTGAAAGCATATAGAGATTGCATAAAATATTTGATACTCCTCCCAACCTTGCTAACACAAGCCATGGCTAACCGAATCCTCGGGTGCCTTCCATCAATCACATACCATGGAGGAGTATCTATTTTTGAGAGGTGTTTGTTAATTGTCAACGAATGGTAGCGGGTGAGAACAGTATTCTACCTGTCGAACGGACTTTTAAGAGCGGCTCCCATGAAGGACGTTATTTCTACCAGCAAGGCAGATCATCCCTCTTTCTCTTTGGTTTACACACATTCAGGTATTTCACTGTTTGTCATTGCTTACTGATGAATCAGGGCAAAAGTGTGAAGAGAATTAATTGGTTAAAGTTGTAATTAATTGGGACTGGGCACCCCGTTGCCAGCTCTTTTTGCAAGTTATTGGATAAGCGGATGTATATGCCACTAGTCCAGGTGTAAAAGTCCACTCGACAAATAGAATAAAGAATAACCACACTAATTCCTCATGAGCTAGTAAACATTGACACAAAAAGGGAATAATAACATTTTGAATAATTTAAAGGTAGCACATGAAAAATTTACTTGGAGTGGCAAGGAAATACCACATATAGGTAGTTATGGTGGACACAAATGGCATGGATTTTGGCTCAAGGATTTGGATGCACGAGAAGCATTCCCTCTCAGTACAGAGTTTAGGCTAGCAAGGTTATGTAAGCAAACAAGAATATCAACCCGTACACCAAGTTTTATATGACAAACATATTGCAAACGTTATAAGACTTCATACCGTCTTCCTTGTTAACCAAACCCTGTTATTAGAAAATATCTAGACCTTAGAGGTACCACCGATGCAAACCAAATTTTCAACAAGCTTTACGGTAGTTCTTCACTAATAGGCTTAACTCATGTGATGCACAATTTAATCATGATCTACTTGTTAACTCAAAACAATTGACAAGCATCAAGTTATCCATTTTAGTGATCTACAAGATTAAGCAAGTTTTTCCTTATACCAATTACCACATGCAACATTTTCTGAACCAACCAAACACCAATCAATTTATTTCATCAACTCTCCAAACAAATATAAGTGAAGCAAGAGAGTACTTTCTACAAAAGAAAGCTAATAGCTCTGACAAGAGATACATGAAAACAAGAGCTAAAAGCTGAACAGCGCTAGATATGAATACTCAACAAATATAAGTGAAGAATAGGAGTATTCTCATGAAAAAGCGGAGCGTGTCTCTCTCCCAATCAAGAATGCTAGGGTCCAGTCAAGCTTTATTGAAAATAAAAGTGCAATACTGAAAATAAAAAGCACACAGACGCTCCAAGAAAAGCACATATGATGTGAAAGAATTAAAATATAGTTTCACTAGAGATGACCTGATAATTTTGACGATGAAGAAGGGGATGCCTTGGGCATCCCCAAGCTTAGACGCTTGAGTCTTCTTGAAATATGCTGGGGAGATCCATGGGAGCCTCCCCAAGCTTAAGCTCTTCACTCTTCTTGATCCTATTATATCATCCTTCTCTCTTGACCCTTGAAAACTTCCGTCACACCAAACTCAAAGTAGATCTCATTAGAGGGTTAGTGCATAATCAAAAATTCACATGTTCTATAAAGACGCAATATGATTTGTTACTTTAAACATTAGCTACAGCCACTGATGTTATGTGAAGCTCTTCCACCCAAAAAAGAATTTCACTCAACACTAGTAAAAGAGAATGCAAAAATAAAAAGGCATAATCTGTCTAAAACAGAACAGTCCGCAAAGACGAATTTTTTCGAGGCACTTACGACGCTCAGATCGAGAAACTCTGAACTAATGAAAGTTTCAGACATTCATAAAGATTACGCACAAAAATTTCAGATTTTTAACAATCTGGTGATTTTAGGAATTTCGTACAGTGAACAGCAAAAATCTGTTTCTGCGCAGCAATCAAAATTAAGCATCATCTTATCATTAGAGGCTACTCTTGGCACAACAATGCGAGAAAATAAAGATACAAAGGAGTTGCTACAGAAGTAAACAAACTCCTTGACTCAATAAAAGAAAAATTGCAGAAAAATAAAATGGGTTGCCTCCCATAAGCGCTTTTCTTTAACGCCTTTTAGCTAGGCACAAAGCATGCATCAAGTATTACCAAGTGAAGAAGCATCAACATTGTAATTTGTTCGAACAATAGAATCATAAGGTGGCTTAATCTTCTTCCTAGGAAAGTGTTCCATACCTTTCTTGAGAGGAAATTGATATTTTATATTCCCTTCTTTCATATCAATAATAGCACCTACAGTCTAAGAAAAGGTCTTCCCAGCACAATAGGGCATGATGGATTGCACTCAATATCCAAGACAATAAAATCAACGGGGACATAATTGTTGTTAACCATGATAAGAACATCATCAATTCTTCCCAAAGGTTTTTTAATAGTAGAATCAACAAGGTGAACATCCAAGTAACAATTTTCCAAAGGTGCTAAATCAAGCATATCATATAATCTTTTAGGCATAACAGAAATACTACCAAGGTCACACAAAGCATTGCAATCAAAGTCATTCAATTTCAATTTAATGATGGGCTCCCAACCATCTTCTAACTTCCTAGGGATAGAAGCTTCATGTTTAATTTCTCTTCCCTAACTTGCATGAGAGCATTAGTAATATGTTTAGTAAAAGCCATGTTTATAGCACTAGCATTAGGACTTCTAGCTAGCTTTTGCAAGAACTTAATTACTTCAGAAATATTGCAACCATCAAAATCAAAGTCATTATCATCAAAAGTAATGGAATTATTCTCTTCCTTATTGCTAGAAATTTCAGCATCTTTATCAAGGACAGTTTCAGAGTTATCAGGCAATTTAGGACATTTTGCAATAGAAGTGGAAACATTACCAACACCAACTATCTTGCCATTAATGGTAGGAGGTTTGTTAACACTTGAGTTTGAAGCATTTTCAGAAGTAGTAATAGTATAAACTCTAGCAATATTATTCTTTCTAGCAATTTCATCCTCTCTTTCCCATCTAGCATGCAATTCAGCTAACATCCTCACATTGTTATCAATTTTAACTTGTATAGCATTGAGAGTTTTGCTCTCTTTAACATCATGAGGCATGTTCTTTAGTTTCAATAAGTCAACATCAAGAGCAAGACTATCAACTTTAGAGGAAAGCACATCAATTTTCCCAAATTTCTCCTCAACAGTTTTTTGAAAGCAGTTTGTGTACTAATAAAATCCTTAAGCATAACTTCAAGATCGAGGGTACACTCTTATTATTGTTGTAGGAGTTACTATAGGAATTTCCATAACCATTGCCACTATTAGAAGGATAGGGCCTATAATTGCTATTACCAAAATTATTCCTATAAGCATTGTTGTTGAAATTATTATTTTTAATGAAGTTCACATCAACATGCTCTTCTTGAGCAACCAAAGAAGCTAAAGGAACATTATTTGGATCAACATGTGTTTGACCATTTGCAAGCATAGACATAATAGTATCAATTTTGGCACTCAAGGAGGAGGTTTCCTCAACAGAATTTACCTTCTTACCTGTTGGAGCTCTCTCGGTGTGCCACTCAGAATAATTAATCATCATATCATCAAGAAGCTTTGTTGCAGCACCCAAAGTGATGGACATAAAGGTACCTCCAGCGGCCGAATCCAATAAATTCCTCGAAGAAAAATTTAATCCTGCATAGAAGGTTTGGATGATCATCCAAGTAGTCAGTCCATGAGTGGGACAATTTTTAACCAATGATTTCATTCTCTCCCATGCTTGAGCAACATGTTCATTATCAAATTGCTTAAAATTCATTATGCTACTTCTCAAAGAAATAATCTTAGCAGGAGGATAATATTTTCCAATAAAAGCATCTTTGCATTTAGTCCATGAATCAATACTATTTCTAGGCAAAGATAGCAACCATTCTTTAGCACGTCCTCTCAAGGAGAAAGGAAAAAGTTTCAGTTTAATAATATCACCATCTACTTCCTTGAGCTTTTGCATTTCACAAAGTTCAACAAAGTTATTAAGGTGAACAGCAGCATCATCAGTACTAACACCAGAAAATTGCTCTTTCATAACAAGATTTAAAAGTGCAGGTTTAATTTCATAAAATTCTGCTGAAGCAGCAGGTGGAGCAATAGGTGTGCATATGAAATCATTGTTGTTCGTGCTAGTGAAATCACACAACTTAGTGTTCTCAGGAGTACTCATTTTAGCAGAAATAAAAACAGTACAGAAAATAACTTGAAAGTAAACTAGATGCAAGTAACTAATTTTTTTGTGTTTTTGATAATTGAAAGCAAACAAGATAAAATAAAATAAACTAAGCAAGACAAAAACAAAGTAAAGAGATTGGAAGCGTGAAACTCCCCTTGCAGAAGACTGCTGTCTCCCCGGCAACGGCGCCAGAAAAATAGCTGTTGACGGAGAGACAGGAGTCTGCTGAACTTCTACTCCCCGGCAACGGCGCCAGAAAAATAGCTTGATGACGTGAAACACACGTTCGTTGGGAGACCCCAAGAGGAAGGTATGATGTAGTCAGCAGCAAGTTTTCCCTCAGAAAGAAACCAAGGTTATCGAACCAGTAGGAGCAGCAACTCTTCAGAAGGTTGTCAACGGCGCCAGAAAAATAGCTGTCAGGGAGTCTGGACTGTTGACGTGGAATCTGCACACAACACAATCAAACTACTTTGCCCCAACGAAACAGTGAGGTTGTCAATCTCACTGGCTTGCTGAAAACAAAGGATTAAACGTATGGTGTGGAAAATGAGTATTAAATTGCAGAGAATGAAAAAGGAACAGTTTGCAGTTTGTGGTTGTTTAATCAGTGTAAAAGAATGGACCGGGGTCCACAGTTCACTAGTGGTGTCTCTCCATAAAAGATAACTAACATGTTGGGTGAACAAATTACAGCTGGGCAATTGACGAATAGTGAGCGCATGACAATGCATATACATGACATGTTGACTACTATGATATTTAATTGGGCATTACGACATAATACATAGACGTTATCCAACAGCATCTATGACTAATAATCCACCGCCGGGTTGTCATCCGAGTCCCCCGTTGGTATTAAGTTGCAAGCAACGGATAATTGCATTAAGTAAAGTGCGTAATGTAAACAAACACATATGCCGTGGACATAGCATCGTTAGGTTATCCCTAGTGGCAACAGCACATCCACAACCTTAGAACTTTCTGTCACTGTCCCAGGTTAAACGGAGACATGAACCCACTATCTAGCATAAATACTCTCTCTTGGAGTTACAAGCATCTACTTGGCCAAAGCATCTACGAGTAACGGAAAGCATGCAAGATCTTAAATAACATATAAGATAGATTGATAATCAACTTGACATAATATTCAATATTCATCGGATCCCAGCAAACACAACATGTAGCATTACAATAATATGATCTTGATCATGTAGGGCAGCTCACAAGATCTAAACATGATGGCACAAAGTGGAGAGACAACCATCTAGCTACTGCTATGGACCCGTAGTCCAAGGATGAACTACTCACGCATCACTCCGGAGGCAGGCATGGCGATGTAGAAGCCTCCGGTGACGATTCCCCTCTCCGGCAGGGTGCCGGGAAGAGGTTCTGAACCCTCCCGAGCTAGGGTTGACGACGGCGGCGTCTCTGGAACTTTTCGTGGATATTTGCTCAGGTACTTAGGGTTTTCGCGTCGGGGGAATAAGTAGGCGAAAGGGCGGCGGCTGCGACCCCCGAGGGGCCCACACCACCCCAGGGCGCGGCAGAGGGGGGCCCGCGCGGTGCGTGTGGGGCCTCCTGGTGGCCCTCCTCTGCGCTCCTTCGCTCCGTCAGGTGTTCTGGAAAAATAGGCACCCCCGTGTAGTTTCGTCCAATTCCGAGAATATTTCCAGACTAGCTTTTCTGGAATACAAAAACAGCAGAAAACAGGAACTGGCACTTCGGCATCTTG
Organism: Poa pratensis; assembly: GCA_947311845.1. Lineage (NCBI taxonomy): Eukaryota > Viridiplantae > Streptophyta > Magnoliopsida > Poales > Poaceae > Poa > Poa pratensis. The sequence continues at coordinate 14,609,410 of CAMZMU010000071.1, forward strand.
TTAATAGGTTAGTCCCAAAAAATGTATAAAAGTGATATAAAGTAGATGCAAAACATGTAGCAATTGGTATAAAACAAGCATGGAACATCAAAAATTATAGATACGTTTGAG